>CM054058.1:431762750-431969360 GCA_028641055.1 Alopecurus myosuroides | reverse complement strand
ATAACTTGTGTTCTAAGAAATCCATATGCATCTTTGCATAGTCACATTTAGAATACCTGGGGCACATTATTTCTGGCAGTGGTGTTGCCACTGATCCTATGGAAGTAACTGCCATGAAAAAATGGCCAACTCAGGTGTGGCAACTGCCATCAGGTAGAGTCACTCTCATTTCCATTTTCTTATAATCCAGCAGGACATGGCTATGTGTGTAAACCCAATCAACCCCTAGAATTAGGTCATAGCCTTTTAATTGCAACAACCTGAAATCTGAGGTAAAGGGAATTCCTTGTATGGAGTACGAGGAGTTGTTACAAGCAAATTCAGTGTATAGTATTTCTCCATTAGCTACCTTGGCCATCTGTTTTTGGCTAGGAGAAATTGGATAGGCAGAAAAAGCAGCCAATTGTGGTGCCATGAATGTTTTAGTGCTCCGAGTATCCACCAATGTTGTAGCGAATTAACACCAGAGACATGTTGATTCAAAGACACTGGAATGTTAGTGATTCTTCTGATTGTGTTCTCTGTTCTGCTCATGAATATGAGGATTGGAGGCATTTGTTTTTTAATTGTACTTACAGTACAAGAGTATGGAATTACCTACAAATTCCTTGTATACCAGGATCTACAAATACTGCACTCAGGTTTGCCAAGAAGCATTTCTCTGGTCCCTGTTTTCAGGAAATAGTCATCTTAGCCTGCTGGGACATCTGGAAGCAGATAAATGGTTGGATTTTCAATAACATCAGACCCAGTTTTAGGGGTTGGAAGGCCCTGTTTGTTCAGGAGGTCACCCTGCTTAAGTATAGGGTGAAGAGAGATATCTCTATTTTTTTGACATCATGGATTGATTCACTCCCTGTATTACCTTGTATATAATGTACATATTGTAAATAACTTTTTTCTTTTGATTTAATAAATGGGGGCTGTGGGGTTTCCCCCACAGTATTGGTGTCAAAAAATATGTTGTAGCAAATTTTGTGCCAATGAGTGCCAATGAGCACATTGAGAGTTAAAGTGTGCTTGTTAGTACTAATACCCAGCATAGCATGCATGGATAATTGCAGCTCCTGTTCAGGAGGTAATTGGCTGGTCTCAATTATTTCTCCTTCATCTATTTCAATGATGTAAATGGTTTGTGGGTTTTCATTTATAAAGCCCGCACTTGAGCTTTCTGATTCATTTTGCACACAGCTTTTTGTCCTGGAACCCAAGGATCCTTGCATTTATAGCATTTTCTCTCAGCTTATGCTTGTTCAATGACTGTAGCCAGAGGACTTCGTTTGTGATTTCCCACTTGAGCAATTTTCCTTGTATAGTACTGCTGTGTGGCATAGCCAGGCCTTTTTTTGCCACATTTTCTTGTTCAATTCTTCTGGCCATCCACATGGAATTTTGCATATCTGTGGGTTTGTGGCATTGCAGGTGTTGTTGAATCTAATCCGGTAATCCAGAAATGAAACTAGTGAGGTAATAGTCAGCAGGCAAAGTTGGGTTGTATCTTCTCATTAAGTTCATCAGTTGTTCAAATTGGAGAATGTATTGGGCCACAATTAAAGTCTGTGTTAAGGCATGGAAGACCCTAACATTATAACACACTGAAGCCTCAGCAAACCTGTCACTGATCAGTCTGCAAAACATGTGTCAGGGCAAGTTATAAGCTGAGATGCCTGTACCCCTCCACCATTGGATAGCAGGGCCCTTGAGATAGGTTGTAGAAATTTCCGGTCTTTGATCCAGTGGTGTTCTAGCAGGGTCAAAATATTTATCAATGATTTGTATCCAAGAATGTGCATCCTCTCCCGAGAACTCTGGGATGTTCATTTTCGCTGGCTTGACAGTTGGGGCATTGCTTTTGTCATTGTTGGCTTGAAAAAAGAGCTCTGTTTTTCTAGTGAGGTCTTGCTAATTCTTCCTCATCAGTAATTTCCTTAGTGTGCTGAGTAACTTTCTTTGTTCCCAGTTGCTAGCCTGCATTTCCTTCCTTACTTTCCACATGAGTGTACACTTGTTCAAAGTGAGGGTGCCGGTATGGCATTTTGGGGGTTCCATATATGTTGAATTCTCTGCCTTGAGCCTCCTGTATTTTATAAGTTGCCTGAGTTTGCTTGTGTTGCTGACCTTGAGTCACTGATGGTGCAGACTGATTGTTAGGATTTGGAGGTGTATGTGGCTGGTTGTCACAGAATCCTTCCTGCATTTCAGATTGCTCGACTGTATTCTTCCTAGCAAATAACCTTTCGAAATTGGCCCGTATGTTGGTAAAATTCTTCTGGATACTAGTGAAGTTCGTGTTGACAATACTTTTAAATGCCAGAAATTCCTTTTTGTCCTCTTCTCTAGCATGCTGATGACCCAAAAGTATAGGGGGTGTATCGTAGTATTTTCGATAAATAAGAGTGTCAAACCCAACAAGGAGCAGAAGGTGTTGACAAGAAGGTTGGATAGAGGATTCACCGCAAACACTAGCAAACGGGTTTTTGGAGGTTTTTGATATAGCAGATAAATAAAGTGCAGTAAATAATATTGCAACGAGTGGCCCAATCCTTTTGAGAGCAAAGGACAAGCAGGTTGTGTTACTTATGACTACCAAATGTTCTCGAGGACACATGGGAATTTCGTCAAGTGCTTTCGCTTTGTTACGGTTGATTAATATCCATTGGTTCGTGAAGTGTTGTGTGGGTGAACCTATGCTAATGCACCGCCCAAGTAGGAATAATACATACTTGTGATTATACCCCTCGTAAGCATCTGCAAATACAAGAAAGTAATTAAGATAAACTAACCGCAACCTTAATACTCCGGGATTCTACGCTCCCTCATGCATTGGTTTCCTAACGGGGGTTTAGGTTTCTGCCACTTAGGAAACCCCACAATTAGTAGCCAAATACACCATGCACCCTCCTAGGCCCATAAAGGTGAAGTATCATGTAGTCGACGTTCACATGACACCACTAGAAGAATAGCACCACAACTTAAATACCGAACCACGAGATATTGCTTCAATATAACTTCACTACTAACATCATGACATCTCCCATGTCCTCAAGAACTAAACGAACTACTCACAAGACATCATACAGATCATAATCAGAGGTGCTATAATGGATAATAATAATCTGGTCATAAAGTGCTAACAACGAAAAATCTCACAAGCATCAACTACTAACAAGTAATCCACACCGGGAGAGAGATCTAATGTAAAACAACGATAGAGGCCCCTAATTTTTACAGCGGGATGACGGTGGATGATGAGGGTGATGGTGCTGGTGGTGATGATGATGACGGTATTGATGATGCCCGGAGTGATGATGGTGACGAGGGCGATGATTTCCCCTCTCCGGAGAGGAATTTCCCCAGCAGATTTCTCTCTGCCAGAGAGATTTTCTCTCTCGGGTGTTTTCCGCCCTGAGGCGGCGGCGGAATAATTCTTCGATGATGGTATGGGGCTTAGGGTTCCCTCGGGGTCAAGTACGCCAAAAATATCCACCAGAGGTGGGCCAGGGTGGCCACACCACGTGGCGGCACGACCAAGTGGGGGGCGCCACCCCATGGTGTGGGCCCCTGGTGGCCCCCCTCCGGCTCTCCTCGTGGCTGGATCCCTCTTCTGGACTTCTAAGATACCTCCGGTGTCCACCCTCTTCTTCTGATCTTCTGAAAAAGGGCATCGCGACGGTGCTTTTTCCATTAGAATTCTGGTCCCGGTGTTTATTCTCCAAAAATTATGAAACATGCAAAATAAGATAACATGAGGGATGCATCATAACATGAAATATATCGATCAATAACAGAAAATAACAACATAATACGGTGATGCAAAATGGACGTATCACATGCTGCAAGGTTTGTACATCGAGGAGCATAGATTTCATCTCGAGCACTCCAGTATATTGCGAGTTTGCATCCGACACATTGACTAGGGGGATTTTACACTTCTAACAATTAGCTAGAAAAGCCACTAACTCGAGAAATCAACAGTCAAGGATAGAAGGTTTTACGTAATCCTTACGACCTGACTCCATTGATGTCAATTCTGCCGCCACCGTCACCGTCGCCATTGCCGCCTTGCCGCCAGAGTTGCACGGGTCAGGGTGGGTGGTGCAATTTTACATCTGAGGAAGAGTTCCACGAAAACCTCTCCCTTTTCCCTTTATCCACAACCGATCTTGCTCTACACCATCGCCGAGCCGCCACCGTTCTGCCGCCCACCGCCGTCAGAATCAAGAATTACCCAAGTGGATTTTGCGAGATATCTGAGCTCTAAGGAACTCGAGATCCAAATCGCCGCTGACGAAAGAATGGCTCTTGATACCAATTGTAAGTCCTAGCTACTCGGTCGCATGACTTACTGTCGGATATATACCAAATAGGGGTATAGAAGATGGTAGATAAAGTGCCGGATTACCAGGGTGGCCTAAGTGGTAGTGGGCTCAGGTCCATTGGGCGGCCCAGTAACCCGACGCACAGAAGCTGGATTCTAGAAGAACCCGGATCACGGCCCAGGTGATCTGGCTTGGAGGAGAAGACGGATTCCTTGCCTTCCAAGTTACAAGTTACCGTAGTCCTCTAGGTTTCCTATTCTGTAAGCCCTAATCCGGCTATTATATAAAGCCGGACGGGAGATAGATTAAACAAGGAACGAATAACAGAGAAGCTCTACGCCAACTCGCCGAGAAGCTCATCCTCGTCGAGTAGCTTAGATCTAAACCCTCACATTGTAACCCTGTTTAGAGGCTTTAGTCCTGATTAGTGAGAAGTGCAGGAGTAGGCACGTCGTACTGTCGCGACGTACCGAACCTGGGTAAATCCTGTGTTCTGTATTCACTACGCGATCCCGTTACCCCACGTCTCTACCGTAGTCTCATGGCACCCCCGTCTATGAAAACTACTACGATGTCTCCACAGTTGGCGCCCACCGTGGGGCAAACGACGTCAGGCGTGAAGTTCCGATCTGGGATACTTGGCGGAATCGGAAGATCAATCACTGTCGGAAGCTTGGAGTTCGACAACGACGTCGGGCGCTTCCTCGACAACGGATCCTACATACCGGCGCAAAACCACCTGGTAAGTGCCTGCGTGTTACCGATAGGATCTGCTAACATCTTTATCGGACTAACTCCAGAAGCAATGGGGTTTTGCGGTGGAAGTAAATTTATCCCACCCGCCCTATACCCAGTCGAAGATGACTATGATACTGGATTCTGCTCAGATCGCCGACAAAAAAGTGACTTACACTTCATCGGCATGGTGCAGTCCGCAGTCGCCGAAAACACGGATGACGGAAATCCCGTGCAAGAGGCAGACAACAATACACCCGTCGCAGAGACGGAAGACCCCACATCCAAGGATGTGGAAGATCTGACATCCGTCAACAAGACGATGTACTCGGAAGCTGACTCAGTTTTAGCCGCTATCGAGGCAACATTAGAGTCGGAAACCGGATCGGACGATTTCGATTCCGAAGATGAGGACGACTTCGAAAAGAAAGTTAAGTCCTTTCAAGAGGGATTCCATGAAGTTCTAATGGCGAAACCGGCTGATACCACAGACGCCGGCAGTCAGGAAAGCCCTAAAACCCCTCCGCCAGAAGAAGAGAGAGAAGACGGAGAAACTTCTCCGGTATTCCCCAATGTCAAGGAGATGACAGAAGATGAACCTGTCAAAAAACCTCCCTCTTCCAAGAAAAAGCACCGTGCTGCTAAGAAACTCCAATACAAAATCCGGAAGAAAAAATCAGCTGATCTCGCTGATGAAAACCTGGAAGTAGGAGATGCTAGCAGAACGAAGCCTGCGGAGAAGAAATCCAAAGAAATCACTGCTCCGCCAATGACGGAACAGGAAGAGAAAGAGCTATTGCAAACACCAGTGGGACCAGATGAACCCCCTGAGATGCTGGAAGCCAGGAGACAAGCTTTCCAACGGCAACAGCAACATCTACTCAGATCTCGGCAACATCTCCAACAAACCCATAATGACATCAAGGTCATGAAGGAAGAAATAGAGGAGTACGAGAGAAAGAATAGATCCGCGTTAAAACCTACTAGGTTACCCGGAATCGCAAGACCGGAAGAACTGCCGCCAAAAGAAAGGTTCCATAACCCATCTTGGCAAAAGCAGGTAAACGGTAAAGATGCCAAGGGCGAACCAATATACAAGACCGCAGCAGAAAACGCGGAAGCAGCGTTCGCGATTCTTAACAACGATCTGTACTCCAACGGGGAAAAACTCCAAGGGGTGTATGCTTTCTTAGGAAAAGCATTGCAACAACAACAGTGCGCCCAAGAGCGATCAGGGAGGCTGCACGATAACTCCGCCCTATGCAAAACAGCTACTTGCGCTGCTGGAGCACCTGGACCGGAAGAACCCGGGGATTCAGACAACTCAAAGGATAAAAAAGAGGATCCTAGAAAAGACAAGAAAAACCCCGACAACCGGGATGCAGCGTCTAGGACCGGATCCCATCTCCCGAAAGATGGACATAAACCCCATGATCGGGAAGACAAACACCGGAACGACGGCAAAATAATGCCACCTCCGAGAAACCCAGCTGAGAAAGCTGGAAGATACGATATACCTCACAGGCGTGAGAGATCCCGGACACCTCCTAAGGACAAAGAAAGGCACAGGAGCAGAACTCCGCCTAATCCAAAAGGGCGTGACCACGGAAGAGACAGAAATAATCCCGGAAAAGCGCGTTCGTGCAACAATGGAAGAGAAAGGAGCAGATCCCCTTCTGTCCATTCAGCCGGAAGATATTCTGCACACATTGACAGAGCAGAAAAGGATGATCTATACTTTGGTCCTAAGTGTTTTACTGATAGGATTCGAAGAATAACTCTGCATTCTGGCTTTGCCAAGGTCGGTCCAACGTACCAGAAATACACCGTCAGCACAAACCCGGATACCTGGCTCTCAGACTACTATACAGCCGTCCAGATCAACAATGGGACAGACCTGGAAGCTGTCAAGTTTCTTCCCCTAATGTTGTTGGACGGAGCCAGAGATTGGATCAATGGATTACCATCAAGAACTGTCGACAGCTGGGATGATATGGCTAGAGTATTCACTCAGCATTTCCGGGGAACGTACAAACGCCCGAACAGCATCAACCAGCTAAACCGTTGCACCCAATTCGAGGATGAACCATACGTGGATTTCATCTCCAGATGGACAGCAATGAAGAATAGTTGCTCTCGAGTAACTGACGTACAAGCAATGCATGCTTTCGTCAATGGCCTAAAACCCGGACTCGTACCATTCATGGTTGGTTCCAAAAAGCACAAAGATCTCGGATCTATGCTTACAACCGCCAATGAGCACGCCGCAGCCGAAGACGACATCAGAGCAAGAGGAGGCAATATCGAATCACTGATACTTGCCAAGAAGACCCCTCGTTCTGATAAAAAAGGAACTCCAGAAACAACGACGAAACCCAAAGAGGTCAACATAGCCTTTGGAGGAGAAAAGGGGAATAAGTGGAAAGGACGCAACCCAGATCCAATCAACTACACTCCAGAAGAGTGGGAGAGGATTAAGTCGGAACCTTGTGTCCACCACTCGCAATTTGGGAAACCCACCCATACAAACGCGCAATGCCGGCTGAATAAGCACATGAAAGGCAGTGCAGGATCCGGAAATAAAGGGAAGGGTTCCAAAAGGAAACCCGCCAAACAAAAGCCAGAAGCTGACAAAGAAGACAGTGAATCGGACACTGACGAAAAAATCCAGGAACAACAGCGTAAGGGCGAACCCAATTTCCGAGAGTTGATGGAGAAGCAATGCTAACTTTCTTAGCAACTCCGTCAGCAAAGGTGGCCAAAAGAACACTTCGAGAAATAAATGCGGTTGTTTCGGCAACCCCGAAATTCTTGAAGTACTCCAACACACCGATAATCTTGGATCAGTCTGATCATCCCGGAAATATCCCTGAACCCGGCACACAAGCTCTTGTTGTAAGCCCTATTGTTCAAAACACTAGGCTAAGAAGAGTGCTGATGGATGGAGGATCCAGCATTAATATAATGTACCTGGATACACTGAAGCATCTGAAGATTTCCGAGTCTCAGCTCAACTACAGCAACATACGCTTCCATGGCATTGTTCCTGGCAGGCAAGCACGATCCCTAGGAGAAATTTCCCTAAATGTCACTTTCGGAGATAAAGATCACTTCCGGCAGGAAAAAGTATCCTTCGAAGTAGTGCCGTTCGAAAGCGTGTATCACGCAATACTCAGACGTCCAGCTTTCACCAAATTCATGGCAAGATCTTGTTATATCTATAACAAGCTGAAGATGCCAGGACCCAAGGGAGGAGTAATCACCATAGCCGGTGATTTCAAGCTGGCAAACGAGTTGGAGAAAGAAAACGCCCTTTGCGCTCAGAGAGTCATAACAAAGGAAGAACTGAAGGAATTAGCCAAGGAGGTATCGCCGTCAGAAATGCCGGCAGGAAAAGAAACCCGGAAGCCAACAGACAGCTTCAAGGCGTCCGAGAATACAAGACAGGTAATCCTAGATCCCAAAGATCCGACAAAATTTGTCGTCGTAGGGACTGGGATGACTGATAAATAGGAAGACGAGCTCATCAAGTTCCTCCGTGATAACTGGGATATTTTTTCCTGGTGTCCAGCCGACATGCCAGGTGTACCCAGGGAACTTGCTGAGCACCAACTCAAGGTTATTCCTGGATCAAAACCCGTCAAACAAGGTCTCCGTCGATTTGACGGAAGAAGACGGAAGGCTATCGGCAAGGAAATTATCCGGCTTTTAGCAGCGGATTTCATCAAGGAAGTAATCCATACTGACTGGTCCGCAAATCCGGTATTGGTACCGAAGAAAGACAGTACTGCTCTTAGAATGTGTATAGATTACACAGGTTTGAACAAGTTGTGTCCAAAAGATAGGTTCGCGCTACCGCGAATCGATCAAATAATAGACGCCACTGCAGGCTCCAAGCTTTTATGCTTTTTGGATGCATACTCCGGGTACCACCAAATACGCATGAAAAAGGAAGATCAAATCAAGACTTCTTTTATAACCCCGTACGGGACGTACTATTATGTAACCATGCCATTTGGCTTGAAGAACGCAAGTGCAACCTACCAGCGTTGCATGCAACGTTGTCTGCATAGCCAGATTGGCAAAAATGTCCATGTTTACGTGGACGACATTGCTGTCGTAACCAAGGAAAAAGACACACTCCTTGAGGATTTGCGAGAAACTTTCGAAAACTTGCGCACTTACAAGATGAAGTTGAATCCATCTAAGTGCGTATTCGGGGTTCCCTTAGGAAAACTTCTGGGTTTCATCGTTTCTCATAGAGGAATAGAAGTTAACCCGGAAAAAATCAAGGCAATCTTGAACATCACGAAACCAACGTGCGTCAAAGATGTCCAAAGACTGACGGGTTCTGCCGCAGCCGTCAGCAGATTTATTAGTCGGCTAGGGGATAAAGCCTTACCACTCTACAAGCTGCTGAAGAAATACGACAAAGTCAAGTGGATTGCGAAAGCTGGAAACGTCTAGCAAGTTATGTCCCTTTCCGTACTAAGTTCAATTCTATGTAAACATCTTTTGAGATCATGAAATAAAGTTGTCCGAATTCTGGTATCCATGTGTTTACAAGTTTATTACAGTACAAAGCATGGTTCCACTTTCTCTATTTCCCAATGATCTTGCAAAACATTCAATGTTAACCCGAATTGTGCATGCGTACTCGGAGTTAAAAAAACTGAATGATTTTTCAGCCTGTTAACGGCTAAAGGAAACTTGATTTGCATGTGTGCCCAGGTTTCGTTCAAAAATTTCCTTGTTTCTCTAAGTATTATCTGATCGCATATGTGTTGGGTTACTGGAGCTAGTTAGTAAAAATGCCTTTAGCATGATCCATGTTTCCGAGTCTAAACTGATTGGTTACACCCAGTTACTCGGCATGATGATTCATATTGCTAATTAAGCCATTTCAAACACTAAGGACAGTTAAAACACATAAGCCAGAGAACTTAGAAGATAAAGGAATAATAAAATCCGAAAAACTTGCAAAGAATTTTATAATTAAGATTGCAAAAGGCGGAGTTTTCATTAATACAAATAGAAGCATTACAATTTGAATTACATTATAAAAGCGCAGTAATGCTCCTATTGTCTATTTTTGCTATCCAGGTTTAAGGAAACCCTTCAAGCATCCGATTCCTCCTCGCTGCTGTCGTCCTGGGGGGCTTCAGGAACTTCTTCCTCCGGGTAATTAATGGAGAGATTCACCATGGAAGAAACCTGGGTAGCGTGGCCTTTGATTGCATCAAAGATCGCATTTCGTTGGGCTTCCGTGTATCCTTGAGGGACACCGGTGGCCACGCGCCAGGATTTTGCACCAGGGTAGTGCATACGCATTAAGCCAAGTGCCATGCGTGCACCAGCCCGTGCAGCGGAGCGAAGGAAGGATTCCCTGGACTCCGCCACCTCCATGATAGAACCCGGAAGTTTTTCAACTTCCGAGAACTCCCCAGTCTTGGAGGGAAGAAACTTGTTGATCAGTTGCATGCAAGCAACCCTGATCGAAGTCCAGGTCTTTTCAAAAACTCGGATTCTTTCAATCCGAGAAAGATCTGCATTATCTCCTGTTTGGTAGCAAAAACCAACCAAAAAGGTTAAGTACCAAAAAGGAAGAAAAAAATACAAACTGAATGGTAAACGTATACTTAAACTTACCAACAAGTTTGTCGATTTCGGAAGTTTCCTCCTCACGCAGGCTCAGAGCAGCTTCCAGGCGTTCAATGGTGGCCCGGTCTTTCTCCGCTTGGGCGGAAGCCTGGGATTGAGAAACCCCAAGTGCTAAGTTGCTGGCTTCCAGATTTTCTTGTGCTTTCACAAGATCCTTGTGAAGCTCAACATTCTCCTTGCGGAGATATTCGGCATTGCCAGAATCTTCAGCTGCTTGCTTAGCCTGAGCCAAAGCAGCTGAAAAGAAAGGAGAAATCCGAGTTAATAATATTCCCGGAAAAAGTACTTAGACAAATGCCTGAATCGGAGATTTCAGAGGAAAAATGATTACCTGTTGCTTCCGACAGTGCGAGCTGAGATGAGGCCAGCTCCGCCTCTCTCTCCTCAAGAATGGAAAGAAGATTCCTAACTTCCTTGTTCTTGATCGAGAGCTTGTTGAAAACCGCCACGTTAATGGCTTCGGCAGTTTGCTAGAAGACGGCAAGGAAAAGAATAGTTAGAAAGCATTAAGGTAAAAAGCATGCATTTTATTTAATGCTTGGGGGCTAGAGATACATACCTGGCTCATGCGTTGCAAACCTGCCAAGTTCTCAGTGAACTCCGTTGCGTACTCCGCAAAGAGAGTTCCGGCCATACTTAGACCGTCATTGATGTGCTTGAAGTCCTTGTCGAACTTGGGAATTTCTTCGTCGAAAGACCGAGAAGATTTTCCCGCATCCGGAGCCGCCCTTTCCCTCGTGTCAGATTCCGACACAACGGGATGGCTGGTCTCCAGTGGTTCGGTGGGGGGGGGGGTGGCAGCGCGCTCTTCCGCCATTGAGGACGATGAGTCCAGAGGAATGGCAGAAGAAGGATGGGCGCCTCGGCTGGACACGGCCTTGTGTCTTTTCAGCTTCTTCGGCTTCAGGGTGGAAGGAGCTAGGCTAAAAAACAAGAAACCCGAAAAACGTTAACTTTCCGAAGACGAAAGAAAAATTTCGACAAGTAACAAAGTAACCTGGATGAACTAACCTGGAAGTGGCGACGGGGACTCCGTCAAGGTTGATAACTTCCTCGGAGGAAGGAATCTTCTTTCGCTTGCGCCCACCTGTAGCAGCGGTGCGAAGCGCGTCCAGCTCAGCCTCGGAGGCCAACTCCGAGTCTGGAAGTTCAGTAATCTATTAAAAAGAAAAAAACAGAGTTATGAGCGAGAAAATCCGAGAAAGAATGATAAAATTCTACCCAAATGATGGAAACATACCTTGGGAGCCGGATTGTCGGCCGTATACATTGGCCGACTCGCTTCGTATTGGTCGCGTGATGCGACCAACTGATTGATACGCCGTCGGAGCTCCTTTGCGGGCCAATCTTTGTTGGTTGTCCGCATTGGGTCCTTGGCTCCCGTGTAGTCGCAAAGAAGGCGACCACCGTGGTTGGCCAACGGCTGAATCCTTCTATTTAACCAGCAAAAGACCGTGTCCATGTCGGTCAAAGGTGGAGTGGAGGAGATGAGCTTAGCGATGCGCTGCTTGATCCTTAGAAGGTCAGGCGGACGAACCTGGACGGCTTTCGTTCCCCAGTTGTCTTGGGGAATAGCCGCAGAGTTCGAGAAAGGAGGAACCCCGATAGCCTTTGTTGGAAAAGGCACATCGGGGTGGTAAAAGAAGGAACCCGTCCAAAATTTGACGGATTCCGACGTTTTGATCTTGGGGAACCAATCTTCTCTGAATCTCCGAAGAGTAAAAGAGATGGTTCCGCAAGTCGGGAGTGCGCCCTCCGAAGAGTTCCGCTTAACCCCGAAACAATACGTCCAAAAATCTAACCTAGGTTCTAAGCCTAAGTAACCCTCGAACAAAGCCTGGAAGCCGGCCATGTAGAGGATGGAATTGGGTGGCAGGTTATGGGGCTGGATGTTGTAATGGGAGAGAATTTGGAGGAAGAAGGCGGAAGGTGGAAGGCCCATACCTCGAAGGAGATGGGAGGAGAGAAGAACTCTTTCGCCGTCTTTCGGCGTTGGTTCGTTCTCGTCCTCAGGGAGACGCCATTTCCCCTGAAGCACCAGGCCCTCCTTTTCCATGTTTGGAAGGAGAGCCGGTGGAATGCTGCAGGCAATCCAATTGCCTGCAGATTCCGCCTCTTCGTCCGCTCCGGCGGCGGCGGAGGCGGTAGCTTCCGCGGCGGCGAGCTCGTCGCCGAGGAGCTGGATCTTTTCCTCCACCGTTTCAGGAGCAAACGGCGGGGAAGCGGCGGAGCTCGCGCCCGCAACGTCCGCGGCGGCGGAAAGGTTCTCTCCGCCCGCCGCGAAGGCCGCGGTTTTCTCCGGCTCGTCGCCGGCACGCTTGGGTGACCCTAGCTGTGGATCTAGGTCTCCGATGAGGTCGTCGATGGCGGCGCGAGTGGGCGAGGACGGTGAGGATGCCATTTCCTGGTGGCGCGTTGCGTTCCGGTGTGCTTTGGAGGCTAGGTGCGCTCGGGGCAGTGCTTCGCTCGAAGAGCTCGTTCGCGTGAATGGCGTGGACAGTGAGGAGTGCGGAAGATTTTCGATGAGGACGAGGGTGGCTATTTATAGCTAGAAATCTGTCAAGATACGTGCCAACGACTATTTGACCGTTGGATGTTTAACGCGTGTCACTCGCCGGAAAATCCGGGAAATAAAACGACAGGGAAATAATGATTATCTCCTCGTTTCCCGTGAGAATCTGTCAGAGATACGTTGCAGGGTTTCCCGCGTGAAACCCAAACGTCCCTTGCGTCAGCATGATTTAGGCGCTGACGTAAGAAGTTCCTTTTCCGTGAAGGATCGTGAGACAAAAGCCGGATTTTCAGGATTCCGAGTTTCATGTTACCATCTCTTTCAAAAGAAGAATAAGAAGAATCAAGACTGCTGAATCAATATTTCTCGGATAAAGTATATTTGGCGAAAGACGGAGAATCAGAGTTTTAATCCTTCTTGGGGGCTACTGTCAGATATATACCAAATAGGGGTATAGAAGATGGTGGATAAAGTGCCGGATTACCAGGGTGGCCTAAGTGGTAGTGGGCTCAGGTCCATTGGGCGGCCCAGTAACCCGACGCACAGAAGCTGGATTCTAGAAGAACCCGGATCACGGCCCAGGTGATCTGGCTTGGAGGAGAAGACGGATACCTTGCCTTCCAAGTTACAAGTTACCGTAGTCCTCTAGGTTTCCTATTCTGTAAGCCCTAATCCGGCTATTATATAAAGCCGGATGGGAGATAGATTAAACAAGGAACGAATAACAGAGAAGCTCTACGCCAACTCGCCGAGAAGCTCATCCTCGTCGAGTAGCTTAGATCTAAACCCTCACATTGTAACCCTGTTTACAGGCTTTAGTCCTGATTAGTGAGAAGTGCAGGAGTAGGCACGACGTACTGTCGCGACGTACCGAACCTGGGTAAATCCTGTGTTCTATATTCACTACGCGATCCCGTTACCCCACGTCTCTACCGTAGTCTCATGGCACCCCCGTCTATGAAAACTACTACGATGTCTCCACACTTACAGTAGGGAATTCAAAAGGAAGCAAGATTATGTAGCTACACTTATATTATCAGGGAGGATGATCCAGTTGATTACAGAAATGTGATGACCGACCTCGAACAGAGGCGGCTACAAGGGGGAAACCCTAACAATAATAGCTGTTACGATCTCCTTGGCGAGGGTTACATATAGGGGAATTGGCAGAAGATGACAACCGAGTGAGCAGGTGAGGAACATCGGATGAGCTGTAAGGAGGTTGTCGATAATGCGAAAATAACTTGGATGGTTCTGGTTTGTTGCCTGACGATCGTGCGGCTGGGATTTAAAGGATCTGGTGTGAAGAGGTATTGTAGTTAACTGAAGATGGTTGACAGAAGAGCAGGCGTGACACATAGTCCATGGGAAGAGGAGGAGGGGACGGCGGCCAGGACGACCATAGGAGGAGGAATTGGGGACCGGTGGCCACGACGACCGTGGGAGGAGAAATTAGGGGCCGGCGGGAAGAGGAGGAGGGGTCGGCGTCCACGACGACCATGGGAAGAGGAGGAGGGGCCGACAACCACGAAGACCATGGGAGGATTCACAGCTCGGGCGCTTGTAGCATCCCTACTTTTGTGTAATATGAAGTGAGGTGTGATGACTAACGTTGGTAGACCCCAATTGCAAGGTGTGAAGAGTGTAGCAGCAAGTTTTCCCTCAGAATGACAAAAATGCTCACTACCGGTTCAGCGGCAACATGGAACCTAGACAACACAATCAAATCACTTTGTCCCAACGTAGCAGTGAGGTTGTCAATCTCACCATTTTTGTTGAACCCAAAGAGGTTAAACGTATGGTGTGGAAAATAGTATGAGAACAGTATGAAAGCAGTAGCAGCAGTATGAAAGCAGTATGAAAGCAGTAGGTGTTTTATCAGTATGAGGAAAAAGGACCGGGGTCCACAGTTCACTAGTGGTGTCTCTCCGTGAAAGATAAATAACATGTGTGGTGAACAAATTATAGTTGGGCAATTGACAGAAATGAAGGCTGCACCGTAGTGCATATGCAAGACATAAAGATTACTATGTGATTAATGCGGGCATTACAACAAAATACATAGACCGTTATCCAACTTCATCCATGACTAAAAATCCACCCTTCGAATATGATCCGAACAAACGTTGGGTATTAAGTTGCAAGCAACAGATAATTGCAGTGAGAAAAGTGTGTAATGTAAATGATAACATCATCCTTAGGCAAAGCATTGTTGTTTTCTCCCTAATGGCAACACACATCCTCCATCCGTCACGTTTCTGTCACTCGAGCACAGATGCAAAGGAGGCATGAACCCACTATCGAGCATAAATACTCCCTCTTGGAGTTACTAGCCTCTACTTGGCCAAAGCATCTACTAAGAACAGAGAGCATGCAAGATCATAAATAATATAAGCATGAAGATAACATGATCGATTGATAATCAGAAGACATATCATTCAACAATCATCAGATCCCAGCAAACATAACATGTAGAATTACATAAAGATGATCTTCATGATGATAGGCAGCTCACAAGACCTAAACATGAGGTACAAAGTGGAGAGAACAACCATATAGCTACTGCTATGGACCCATAGTCCAGGGATGAACTACTCAGCATCACTTCGGAGGAGGGCATGGTGGTGTAGACCCCTCCGGTGATGATTTCCCCCTCCGACAGGGTGCTGGGGAGAGCTCTAGAACCCTCCCGATCTCGAGATGACGGTGAAGGCGGCCTCGGGTGTTTCTCGCGTAAAAGTGGTATATCCTTAGGGTTTACATCTCGGGGGGGTTATATAGGCGAACTGGCAAAGGCAGTGGAGCCCTGGGGGCCCCACACCACCCCCCGGTGTGGCCAAGTGGGGGGCGCGCTGCCCTATGGTGTGGGCCTCCTGAGGCCCCCCTCCGGGTCGCTTTGGGACTCCGTGGAACCTTCGGGAATTCTAAGACTTCCGGGCTTCGAATTTTCCAATTCCAAGAATATTTCCAGAACAACTTTCCTGAAACTAAAAACAATAGAAAACATGGAACTGGCTCTGTGGCATCTTGTCAATAGGTTAGTCCGAAAATCGATAAAAATGACATAAAGTGTATAGAAAACATGTGGGAAACAAAAAGAAAACAACATAGAACATCAGAAATTAAGGATACGTTTATGACGTATCAACATCCTCAAGCTTAGTTCCTACTCGTCCTCGAGTAGGTAAACGATAAAAACACAATAATTTCTGAGGTGACATGCTACCAACATAAACGTGATCATCAATAATGTAAAAGCATAAGTAAGCTGAGATCATAGAACTTAAACACAATCATGATAAATAAAACTTTAATAATAAATCACAGCAATCACTTTGCATCATGAGAAGTAACTCAAATAAAAGATCATGAATAACAATGCAAAGAAAGATATACGTTTGTTTCAAGTATAGAGAGAACATGTCAAAGTGATATGTCGCTAGTCCTTAAGAGTGGGAAAACATAAATGCAGGACACCTTCAAAGTTCATGAGGAAGACTAGAACAAATAATTAGATAACTAGCAATAACACATCATGAATCAATTAATAATGTTTCTGGGACAAATGCACATAAAACTCAGAATGACAAAAATGCTCTCTCAACTGTGCATAAAGTTAGAAGATGGAGAATCAACATAAAATAAAAAGAAAGGCCCTTCGCAGAGGGAAGCATGGATCACTCATGTGCTAGAGCTTTTATTTTATTAAACAGAGGTATAAAATACATTTTTAAGAGAGGTGTATGCTTATGTCAACGAATGGTAAACAGAAAATACAGTACGTCACAAGCCAACTAGACTTCACAAGAGCGGATCCTATAGAAGTACGCATCTGGGTAGAAGGTCATCCCCCTTTCTCTTTTGTTTACACAATTATGCTTTGACTGATAAATCAGGGGCAAAAATAGTGAAGAGAATTTTTTGTAATTAATTTGGGGCTGGGCACCCCGCTGCCAGATCTTCTATCATTGGATAAGCGGATGAAGCCACTAGTCCAGGGTGTGAAATTCCAATCAGCAAGTGAGATAAAGATTCTCTATTTACGTCCTCATGAGCTAAAACAGGAGCACAAAACAAGAGTAATTTTGAAAGTTTTAAAGGTAACACATGAGCAATTAACTTTGGAGTGGCGGTTAATCACCACATGTAGGTAGGTATGGTGGACACAACGGGAAAACTTTGGTTTTGGGGAGTTGGATGCACGAGTAGAGCTCATACTCAGTACAGGTGGAGGCTAGCAAAATACTGGGAGAGACGAATCAAGAGAGCATAAGAGCCATAATCATGCATAGCGACATAAACATCATTAATCAAAGCATAAGTGGTACCACAAGTTCAAAAACTAGATTATCATAGAGGCTATTCGTGACTGGTTCATAGTCATAAACATGGTGTGAGCATGCGCCAAGTCAACAAAATAAAACATTCAAAGGAGAACACCACAAATTTATGCTTCAATATGACAAGAACAACTCATGATTCTTTCAATGGCACATTAAACACTCTCATCTATTTGAGGCTAGTCATGCTACTCAATAACCATAAAGATTTAAAACTAAATTAATATCTAGCATGACATGAAGAAGTTCTAGCCACAGTCTATATAAGCTTCTACTTGCACCTTTAAAAATTCTACCTCAAGCAGCAGTTTCTTTTCCCAACAAGCACCATACAAATCATGATTTAACAAAAACTCTCTAAATGCTACAGCAAGCAAGCATGAGAGGACTCACATAAGACTACTAAAACTAACAGCTCTGAATAAGATATGCAATGAAAACGAGAGCTAAACAGGAATTTTTGCAACAACTAGAAGAAAAACTAAGAATACTAGCATAGCAAGTATTCAAATGAAAAAGTGGAGCGTGTCTCTCTCCCAAACAAGGATGCTAGATCCAATGATATTATTTCAGCAAGGAAAACAAAATAAAACGAAAGAAAACAAAATAAAAACAAACAGACGCTCCAAGTAAACTTCATATGATGTGACCGAATAAAAATATAGTTTCACGAGAAGTGACCTGATATATAGTTGATGAAGAAGGGGATTCCTTGGGAATACCAAGCTTATATGTTTGAGTCTTCTAAAAATATTCTTGGATGAACCACGGGGAGATCTGCAAGCTTTGACCTTGCACTCTTCTTGATCACATATATCAACTCTTCTCTTGACACTTGAAAACTTACTTGACACCACACTCAAACGGTAATTCACATTAGAGGGTTAGTGCAGAAATTAAAAAATACATTGATTATGTATGGCACATGTGGTATTGATACTTTTAAACATTAGCTACAGGCACTGATGTTTCGTGAAGCAAATGCAAGAAAAATGACAGAATGTGTCAAAACCAGAACTGTTTGTAAAGACGAATTTTTAGGGGCACTTACATTGCTCAAATCTAAAAACTTAAATAAAGAAAAAGTTTCGGAATTAGCTGAGGAATAAGCATAAAAAGTTTCAGATCATTATGATCTTCCAGGATTTTATACGATTGTTTACGGTGGACAGCAGAAATCTGTTTACTGCGCAGAAATCCGAAAACCAACTCCAACTCTCGTCAGAAACCTTACTTGACACTACTAAAACAGGAAAATAAAGATACAAAGTATTTGATACAGAATTATACAACCCCTTGAATCAAATATAACATATAATAACAAAGCAAAAATAAAACCATGGGTTATCTCCCAAGAAGTGATTTTCTTTAACGCCTTTTAGCTAGGCCCAGAAAAGTGGAATCAAATATTTTGAAGTGAAGAAGCATCCATATTGTAACTTGTTCGAATAACAGAATCAAAATGCAAGTTCATTCTATTTCTAGGAAAGTGTTCCATACCTTTCTTTAGTGGGAACTGAAATTTAATATTCCCCTCTTTCATATCAATAACAGAACCAACAGTTCTAAGAAAAGGTCTTCCCAAAACAATTGGACAAGAAGCATTGCATTCAATATTCAAGACAACAAAATCAAAGGGGATAAGAGTATTATTAACCATGATAAGAAAATCATCAACTTTCCCCAAAGGTTTCTTTCTAACATTATCAATAAGACGAATATCCAAATGACAAGGTTCCAATGGTGGTAAATCAAGAATATCATAGAGTTTCTTGGGCATAACAGGGATACTAGCACCAAGATCACATAGAGCATTGCAATCAAAATCATTAACTTTATTTTAATAATAGGTTCCCAACCATCATGTAGCTTCCTAGGGATAGAGGCTTCACATCTTAATTCATATTCTCTAATTTTCATGAGAGCATGTGTAATATGTTTTATGAAAGCCATATTCATAGCACTAGCATTATGACAACTAGAAAGATTTTGTAAGAACTTAATCACTTCAGTTATGTTGCAATCATCGAAGTCAAGATTATTTTTATCAAAGATAATGGGACCATTTTCTCCCATGTTTCTAAAAATTTCAGCACTTTTATCACGAGTATTTTTAGAAGTTTCGGGCAATTTTGCAATTTTACTAGAAGAAGTGGGAGTGTTTCCAACACCAATTACTTTACCATTGATAGTAGAAGGTTTTCTAGCATGAGAAGCTTCAGTTTTAATAGTGGTGGTAATGGTGCAAACATTAGCTATATTATTCTTTCTAGCTATTTCATCTTCTCTTTCCCATCTAGCATGCAATTCAGCTAAGATTCTAACATTATCATCAATTCGAATTTGGATAGCATTCAAAGTTTTACTTTCTTTAACATCATGAGGCATAACCTTTAGTTTCAGAAAATGAACATCAAGAGCAAGGCTATCAACTTTAGAAGTAAGAACATCAATTTTTCTTCAACAGATTTATTAGGAGCAGTTTGTGTACTAATAAAATTCTTAAGCATGTTCTCAAGATCAGAGGGTACACTTTTATTGTTGTTGTAGGAGTTACCATAAGAATTACCATAAGCATTGCTATTATTAGGAGGATATGGCCTATAATTGTTGCTACCAAAATTATTCCTACAAGCATTGGTGTTTAAATTATTATTTTTAATGAAGTTCAAATCAACATGCTCTTCTTAAGAACCAAAGAGGCTAAAGGAACATTAATTGGATCAATAGGAGCATGACCATTCACAAGCATAGACATAATAGCATCAAGTCTCTCATTCAAAGAGGAGGTTTCTTCAACAGAATTTACCTTCTTACCACTTGTAGCTCTCTGAGTGTGCCACTCAAAATAATTTACCATCATATCATCAAGAAGCTTTGTTGCTAACCCCAAGGTCATGGACATAAACGTTCCTCCAGCAGCTGAATCCAGACGGTTTCTTGAAGAAAAATTCAGACCTGCATAAAAGGTTTGGATGATCATCCAAGTAGTCAGTCCATGAGTGGGACAATTCTTTACTAAAGATTTCATTCTTTCGCAAGCTTTAGCAACATGCTCATTATCAAGTTTCTTAAAATTCATAATGCTACTTCTTAAAGATATAATCTTAGCAGGAGGATAATATTTTCCAATGAAAGCATCTTTACACTTAGTCCAAGAATCAATACTATTTCTAGGCAAAGATAGCAACCATTCTTTATCTATTCCTCTCAAGGAGAAAGGAAACAATTTCAGTTTAATAATATCTCCATCAACATCTTTATATTTTTGCATCTCACATAGTTCAACAAAATTATTAAGATGGGTAGCAGCATCATCAGTACTAACACCAGAAAATTTCTCTCTCATAACAAGGTTTAACAGGGCAGGTTTTATCTCATAAAAATCAGTAGTAGGAGCAGGTGGAGAAATAGGTGTGCTAATGAAATCATTGTTGTTGGTACTAGTAAAGTCAAAAAACTTAGTGTTCTGAGGTGTAGTCATTTTAACAAGACTAAAAACAGGAATAAAACTATAGCTAGAATAAGAACTATTTTTTTGTGTTTTTCATAAAGAGAAGCAAACAAGAAAAAATAAAATAAGCAAAACAAAAACAAAGTAAAAAAGATTGGAAGTGAGAGACTCCCCTTGCAGAAATTCTCTCCCCGGCAACATCGCCAGAAAACTTTGTTGATGACTAACGTTGGTAGACCCCAAGTGCAGTGTGTGAAGAGTGCAACAGCAAGTGTCAGACCCCCGAACCTAGAGATATACATGCTGTTATGCGCTCCTAGTCATGGACCCACAAGGGCTTCAGGGTTACCAGCCCCGGCCGCAACAAACAACGGCAGGAAGACCGGATTCATCGGCACGCAGGCCGGATCACCACAGTACTACTACTCCTTGTGTCCATGCTAGTCATAACCAACTATGCATATCAAAGCGTCCATGAATCATATGGAACTGAAGGAACAGGACCAAAGCTATATAGAGATGCTATGTGTGCAGAAAGTGCAACAACAATCGAGGGTTACTGGGGTTACCAAGCCCCAGGCCGAATCACATCGGCAGGCGTGCTCGGAAATGGATCATCGGCTCCACAACCCCTAGATTGCGACAACTATGCAGGCATAGCCAAAACTGTATAACAATGATCTCGAAACCAAGAACCAATCAAAGCAGCCATATAGACATTGGAAGATGTATTAAACATGTGTTACTAGAGTATAGGTTTACAAACAGAGGTCACATGACCCAACATTACATCATACAACGGAAAGCAAAGTATGTTGCTAGTCAACAAGAACCAAAAAGGGCTAAGAGGCTGCAACATAAGGCGACGTCCCAGCCCATAGATTCTAGGCTGCTACCTGGGAACCCCAAACTACTCGTCAATGTCCACATTGAATCCACCACTGGAGAGAGATCTTCGCTTGAACCAAATTTAAGCAAACCTGAGTACTGGAGGTACTCAACAAGACTTAGTTAACCTATTATATATCTGTTGTTTCAGAAAAAGGTTTTATGAAGGTTAATTTGCATAAAGCAATATTTTTTTTCCAAATCGAGGAATAATAGCACATTTCATCGAATATTTTCAAAACTGATGAGAGAACTCAACTACTGTAGTCACCATCTTTTCTTTCCACCAACAGCATTTCCCAGCATCTGACATGCTACAAGGATCACCCCTCTCGGCATCTCCGAGGAGGCATCCTTCAATCATGGTCAACATGTTTTTCATCACGTTCAAGTTATCTATAGCCCAGTACTTTCACCAAGTCGTCCTTAACATCGGACACGGCTTCTCGAAAAGATTTATACCTACAGGGGGTACACTTTACCCACACGTACCAACCGACTCTTAATGCCACCGGTGGTAGAACTATTCCGGGAAGTGCCGGTAGAGGGTGGTTTAGCCACGACCTTTACCTGTCCCAACCCTATCCATGAGTCAATCCAAGACAGGGCCACCCCGTCAACAGGGAGTTGGCCATCCTCCTAACGGCACCTATCTCTGTGAGGTGGGGCAAGATCCGTGTACGTCCATCACTTGACCCCGGTCACGCCCTAGGCGGAGCATTTTTCCAAAACGTTTGAAATATTTTATTTGCGTTGCCGAATGGAAATCTCAAACTACGTGACTCATGTATAAAGCTAAACAAGTTAGTTGGTCGGCGAGGCTCATGGCCATCGCGCGTGGTTGTACGCTCAATCTTCGCTTCTGCGCCCGACCTTACTCCTAGGGTTGGCAAGTACGGAACGAACAACCACTTCCCAAGTGGCCTCCCGTCCAAGCCTTAGTCAAGTTAACCACATAATGCTCATCTTACCACGTCATCATATCATACTAGGTTATCGCAGCTCTAATTCATCAACCGGATGGAGCAGAGGTAACAAACATGTGAGGCTAAGCGTAGCAGATATGAGACTCTGGCGATGCGCAGAAGCAAATCTATGGCCTCTAGGAGCAGTGGACCAGGATAGGCAAATGTAGTATATAGGTGAACTATATCTACTGACATCAAATACTTTGGAATCGAATGCAAAGTACGAGAATCAACTGATGTTGTAAAACATATATGAGCAGATAAGAGGTTATGCTTGCCTTGGTTATAAGAAAACCAAACAATGGATCTTCTGGAATAAGTGCTTGACTTGTCGGTTAAGATCAAGTATTCGCCATTGGAGTTGCTGGCCTTCTCTTCGGAGTCACGTTCTACCGAGGGGGGAATAACACCAAAAAGGAGAACAACAATCAAACATGGCATCGATGCAATGCACAATATGTATGCATGAGCAAGTTAATGCACTGAAATAAAGCCCTAAACATGTTCGATGGGTTGCTAGGGTTCGTATGTCAGTTATGCAATTTTACTGAAATTTTGAGTAGACTAGCCGAGTAGGCAAAGTAAAGACCATAAATAACACAGAGCAAGTTTGGCACAGGCAGTCCCCGAGTTCGAATTCGGAGTGCCGACTTGGAATTTAACTCGGTTCAAGAGATACATACAATGTTTGTTCAGGAATGAAAACGGCGAAGTAGAGCTACATTCCAGGGACGCTTGGATTCCTCTCCAGATCTATCCGCCCTGTTCTTCTGCGGTGCGTTTTCCAGCTCCTGGGCCTCCGGAAGCAAGGCCTGGCGCTGCTGCTCGAGCTGAGCCCTCACCACTGCCGGATCCGCGTCCGGGGCGAGAGGCATGCCCATATGCTCGATGACACCGGCACGAGCTGCCGGTATCGCAGTTGATGTAGAAGGGTCCTTGTAGCCCGGCTGTATCTGAGGTTAGTCGTAGGGCTTGTGGCTCGGGCGAGCAGTCGGCTCGTCGACGACTTCGGGTGCAGCGGACGCGCCTTTCCCGGCATCGATAGCCGTGCTAGTCATCATCACCTCTACGCTGCCCGCAGAGCGGCCAGATGGCTGCCCGCGGACTTCGAGAATGGCAGGAGGGTCCGCAGCGACGAGCACCACCTCGGGGTACTCGCGGATGACGGTGGTGGCGACGTACACCAGATGCGCGCCGAAGGAGATGACGAAGCCGCCTGCAGGCACGGGCCTGCCGCCGAAATCACCAGTGTTGTCGGAGACGAATTCGAGGGAGCCGAATCGGTGGACAAGGCCGCAGACCACACGCTCCCCCGAACGAGAAACGGGTTCCGTCCGGATAAAACCCTAGGCAGCACCGCTGCTGGCCCCATTGTTGGCGCCAACTGTCGTGGATGGGAAAAGACAAATGCCATGGGATGGCTAATGTTTGTGGCCGATGGACGCTGTAGGTATCCGGGGAGGGATCGCACGCCTGGATGGCGCGCTCAGGAACACTGCAAACAACACAATCTACGCAGGTTCGGGTACCTCGTGTGGAGGTAACACCCCTACTCCTGCCTTTCTCTCTGTATTATGCTCTACCGAGTACACAAGGTTCTATCTCTCTCTCTCTCTATGAGTAGCAAGCCTCACAATAAATGAGCCAGTGAGCAACTTCCCTTGCGTAGGAGGGGGTAGGCCACCTTATATACTGGTGGCCAACCACTATTCTATGAATAAAAGGACAGAGTAGACAATTCCACTGTGCAGCCGCGCACGCATCCGTGCACGCTTCCATGTTTCCGCTTACAGCATCACCGAAAGTCTCCGCGTTAGGCCGCTGACATGTCTTGTCCACCTTGTCAGTCTCTTAGGGTAGGTCACTAACATGTCCTGTCCCCTTGTCAGTGACAAGACTTGACAGCTCCCATACCGTACTGCTCCCACGTCTCTATGCTGATAACCACGCAACTAGTAAGTTGAACCGCATGCCGGTACGGCCCCTGGATACGCGGGATTCACCTCAACGGCTCCATTGACTTTGTGCCCGAGTAGTCCAGCAGCTTCTCTATACGGATCACCCAAGTGCTACCTGGTTGATCCAAACATGTACTCCAATCTCCCCTCTCGCCTCTTGTTATTTCTACCGGATAGCGCCAACCGTTACCAGCTTATCCGGGTAGCCGCCCTACCCGGCCTATGCCAACTCGGTACGACCGAACTCGGCAAGTAGTATCTTGAACTCCATTTCTCATCTGCCTTACCCCTACTCGGGGGTAGCCCCCCGACATTAGTCCCCGAAGCTGGTAGGGTCCGGTGGACTTGGACATTGGGCCCTGCCAGCTTAAACCAAAATAACCTCTATGATGAATTTCAGCCGAGTTGCACCTCAACTCGGTCGCTCACAATCTAAACTCGGACCTTCTCCATCGTAGTCTGTGGGATTTTCTTCATCATGCCGGGTAGGCCAAGCTGACCTGGATCCCGCCGAGATCCTAACACTTAGCCAAATTTCCAAGACTTTGCCGCTCGAACCAGAGCGTTCCTATCTTCGCGTGTGAGGCTCGACACGTGTCACGCAACCGCTGCCCACGACGCCTCGGGTCTAATGCGGTTGTATGGCACATGCCTGCCACTGCATGCTGGGCCCATAGGCCATTGCGTCGCTTCACACAGGTACTCGATTGCCCACGATGTACTCGATTGCCTACGATGCTCAACATGGGATTAACTGTGCCCGTTACGCGCGAGTTACTCACTTCGTGCGTTTGTAACGGGCGTGGTAACCCCCATGCCGCACGATCTTCTCCACAACTAATCACGTGCCATAACTGCACTTGGGGAGGTTTAAATACCTCTGCGCCGCCCACCGTCTGGGCTTCCTCGCCATTCACCCCCTCTGCCTTCTCCTTTCCTTAGCCGAATGCGGAGAGAGCACACCGCTCCACTGCGAACCACCAGATCCCTCGTACGCCGCCGTTCTGCACGCAGAGATCCATCTCCGCTTGCCGGAGGGCGACCGAGAGCGCCACGGTTTTCACCGCGCGGCGATGTCGTCCTCGACCTCACGCCGCCATCGTCCTCTGTAACACCTGGGGTGTTCCCCCTTAGTAGAATTGGTTGCTTCCTTTTCCTTTTTGCATCACATGCATCATAAGCATTGCATCATGTTTTCAAAACAACTGGAAAACTCAAACCAAATTAAACTTTCAAACATTATTCAAAATTTCCAATTTAAAAATTGCAAACTAAAACAACTCAATTGTTTCCAATAGTTTTGAAGTTGAAATTATTTAAATTGCTTGTTAAATAAAACCTCCCTTTAATCAACACCCCAAATGATAAATTCAAATTCACTCCCAAATCAAACATAATGGGCATGATCAAATTGTGGGTTAAAAGAAAAATCAAATTCTTGCAAACAATTAATTCAATAAGGTCTCATAAATTGTTTGGGGTTATTGGATAAATTGTTTAAAAATCAATCTTTATGGAAAACTAATGGAATTTCAAATATCAACTTAAAACCCCAATTATTATTTCAATATTTGGACCAAATGTTCACAATTGCTTTGAAATTGCTGTTTGCCAATTAATAAAATTTAATTATAAAATAAAAACCCTCAAACCTTAGTTGGAATTCAACAATATTTTCATAATTGCTTGAGCTTATTAAATAAAATTTGTTTATTTCCAAAAATTCCAAAAATCAAACCTTATTTGTAATTCAACTAACCAATTAAAAAAATCAAATTAATATTTCCCAATTTTGAAATTAATGTTAAATGGCTTTGAATTGGTGTTGTGCAATTAATAAAAAAATGTTCATCAAATAAAATAAAAACCCAAATCCCTATCCCTTTCTCTCTCTCTCTTACACAAAAAAAAAGAAAGAAGAAAGAAATGCAGAAAAGAAAAAAATGGGGAGGCAGGCCAGCCCCCCCACAGCCCTTTTTCCTCCAGACCATCCCCCTAAGCCCACTTCCCCTTTTTCTTCCCCTCTCTGGCCCGATACCGTTTCGTCCAGGGCATCCCCTACCTCCTGCTGTCGTCATCGACAGTACGACTGCACCGCCACCGCTCGATCATCGCCTCCCCCTCTCCGATTGCTGCCGTACCGAGCTCATCCCTCCTTAAAACCTCCACCTCCCCCTCCGCTAGCCCTAGCTCCCTACCCTCTCTCCCCGCCGCGGCGCCTCCCTTCTGCACCACCTCCCCTCTGCTTATTTCTGAACCCCTGCAACCTCCACCGCCGCCGTCAGGAACTGGCCGCTCGCCGGCGCCCCGGTCATCCTCAAGACGAGCCAGCCACGGGAATGGAGCCGTGGTGGCTCCGTCCACCTCCCCGTTTCCTCGCGGGTTGCTGGGAGTCACCGTGGATGCCGCGCCATCGCCGGAAGCCCCCCGCCGTCGCTGCACGTCGACAGCATCTCGCCTCCTCGACACCAACCGCAGTGAGCCCTCTGCTCCTCGTTCCCCTCTCCCTTCCGCTCCTAGCTGCACCTCACCCTGCACGCCTCCACACGGTTGTCACGTAAGCACAAACACCCCACCGCTGTCGATCTCCGTCCAGCCGCTGCCGATCGTGTTCGCTGCTCGATGACTGAACTTCTCTTGCGGAGTTCAGAGTAACAGCAGTAACTATAACCTTGCTCGCAACCCCTATCTGTCACGAAACAAACGCATAGCGCACTGGCCCTGTTCCTTGCCCCGCACCGCGAGCGCGCGGGATCGATCCCCCGCGGCCGCAAGGGCCAACCTTTTTTCGCGAAAACCATCCGCGCGCCCGGGCCCGCCCATCAGTGGCGTGGGCTGCCACCTCATTCGCACCCGCGCCCAGTTGGCGCCAGCGTGGCGTTGGGCCCGCTGGTCAGTGTCTCACTGGCTGGCACGCTGGGTAGAAAAAATCTCAGGGATTTTTCTCTGCTAGTTTCTTTTCCACATTTCAGTCCCTGGTTTTTGCACTATGGTCCCTGAACTTCAAACACACCTAGAAATTGCAAATAAACTCCAAATTGAAAATGTAAAATATGTTTTTCAGTCCAAATTCAATGTACTTTCTGTTTATCAACCTTGTTTTGCAATTTGGGCAACTAAAATTAAGGTTATTTAATAATCCCTAAAGATGACAAATTAAATGGCATAATTAATAACTTTCAAATGGTTGCTCCAAATTAAATACTCAAAACATGAATTTCATCCAAAATAACATGCCACACTTGATATCAACTTTGTTTTCTGGTTTGCAACATTTCAATTGAATAATTGTTTCATCTCTTAATCAATGCCTTTGAAATTGGTAATATGCTTAACTAAATCATTTGAAATTGTTTTCCAACAAATAAAATATGTTTTCCATGCCATTTTGAACCACCTTTTCGAATATAAATTTTGTTTCATGATTTGAGTAATTAAAATTGCTTAAATAATTTTAAACCTTGTTTAAATCATTTAAGTTTGCTAAATTCATAACTTGCTCAAATTAAATTATTTTTGAACTTATAAAATATGTTTTCAAACCAGAAAAACATAACCTTTTCAAATATGAATTTGAAATTATGTTTTGAACAAATAAAATTCAAATAATATTCACACTTGAATTAAATTCAATTAAATCTTGTTTAAACTTGTTTAATTCATGATTAAATCATTGTAATTCCTTTTTCAATAATTGAAACATGTAATCCACCTAAAATTTTGTGTTCTAATCAAATATGAACTTTGTTATCTGTTTTGAACAATTAAACTTGATGAAAATAACAAATGCTTGTGTGACACCTTTAAGTAACCAAAATTCCAAAACTTAATAAGTGAATTTCAAAATGGGTAAACCTTATTGCCAATTGGTTCTATTGTTGTTATTTTGTTGTTTTCCTCATCCATGCATCATACTAAACCACTTTCACCTGTTGGTTAGCTGTAAAACAATTGTTTCAACCATAATTCATGGGCTTTTCATATGCAACTCAAATTGCATATGGGTCCATTTAAACATGTTTATCACGTCAACTAGTTTATCTTGATGCATCTTTAAACTTGTCATGCATCCATATCTTGATCATGCTGGATCTTTTGCCGTCGTAGTAATTGTTGCATCCGGTGTTTGTTCGAGGTTCGTTGCTTCTTCCCGGATAGGACGTTGAGATGCTGTGAGCAACGACAAGTTCTGTGGATGTACCTCTACTTGCTGGATCTCAGGCAAGTATACTCACTTGCTGCCAAATGGCTGCCTTTCATCACTTGTTACCGATTCTTTCCGCTGTTCTTATTCTAGCCTGTTGATTCGATGCTTGTGTCTCGATCCTATTATATGTTTACCTTGCAGCCATGATATAACCTTCCTTCCACTTCCTATCAATTGTTGTTTGTTTACCCTGTTGGCCCTCGTGTCGTAGTTGCATGCTTAGTGTTGTTTGCGCTCAAGTTCTGTTGTCCGTCTTATCACCTGTTTAGTTTAACAGTTGGGTTTCAATTCAATCAACAACATGTTAATGTTTTGGGTAATAATAATTTGATGATAAGGCACCGGCAGGAGGCCCGGCGTGGTTTTGAGGCCTGCTAGTGTCGACCCTAATTAGGAAAAGGGTCTTGTCTACTGATCCATGATGAGCGCACTAACCGCATGTGGGAAGCGAGTATGGGCGCCCCCCTCAATTTGACTCGATTCGCATCTCGTCCAAATTGCCACACTTAGTTCGGGCTTTCCATTTGATGCAATCATATGCAGGTGCGAACCCGAGGCCAGGGTGGAACTTTTGTAGTCGGCATTTAGGGCGGCGTGGTCTTCCAGTGCTATGAGGGTCCCCCTTTTCTTCGTGGGGGCTCGATTAGCCGCGCACGCACAGCACGTGGTGCTTTGGGCTTGATGTGAAGAAGAGTTGGGTTGTGTTGAGTACCTCGCTTGGTGAGTTGATCCCCCGTCTGGCGGGTTATTCTTACGTGTACGGCCAAATTGGTGCATCCCTGGAGGGTTAAATCTTCTCGAGAAGCCGTGTTTTCCGCGGTTATGGTTAACTTGGTGAAAGTACTGGCTAACAAGTACTCAGAACAACTTACACCTAACTAATGATACTTGACTAGTAATAGTCTTATCGACACAATAACTTGATCCATCCTTAATCCAACAGTGTGAGTTATCCTTGGGTTGCTTCCTTAGTAGGGGGTAACATTGGATGGGTTTGTTTGGTGAGTAGTTGTAGTTGGTTTCGATACGCTATCCTATCCCCCTCTTTTAGCTGGATATTGTAGTGAGTCTCTGTAGTTGGTTAGTGCAGCCCGCTGACGCTTATTTGCAATAATCCCTTCCTTTCTGTTGAACCCAAAGTTTTTGTATCTTGTGATGACTGGCTACGCCGGAATCTTGTGAGTATGGTTTATCCACTTGCCAGTACTTAACCGTACTGACCCACGAATCTTTTTCGTGGCTGCATATTCAACATTGCAGTCAACAGGTTTGAAGTCTGACGACGTTAGCTTGGGAATCCCTCCGGCTTGGCCTGGGCAGGGATTGGACGCCATCGGTTATCTTCAGGACTCTTAGTCCAATTTGCATCTTGTCCGTAGTCGGACGCTATGTTGTTTCTTCCGCTGTTATTTGGATCTTTGTATTGTATCAGTTGGATCCCTGACTCGTTTGAGTCATCTTGTATATATCTTTTCTGTTGTTGTTGTGGATTATTCGTGAACTGTTGTAATGTTATCCCAAGTGGCAACCTGGAATCGGTTATTATGTGGATTTTGGCGGGAATGCTGAAATCTGCATAGTGCCCGATCTCGAGGCGTCACAAATGGTATCAGAGCCTTGGTTCCGATTCCCGAGATTGTTTCGATACGAATGGTTATCGAAGCAACGGGTCCGCAAAGCCTGTAGGATAACCTAGCTAACGGTCGTTGTTTCTAGGATGTCAAAAACTATTTCTGCTAAACTATTTTGGAAAACATCTCAATAGGATTCTTGTTTTCTCCTTATCTCAATTCTATTTCCCCTCCCATCTTATTTGTTTTGGAGTCTCCCCCCTTGTCTATCTTTCAAAGTGTTAGGATCCTACGTGGGTTGGACGTTTTCTGAGCCTTTAACCTAATAGGTTCGATCATCGGAAAAATTCCTGGTGGAAGAACATCGTCGTCACTCCGAGCAAGAATCCCTTGTTAGTGGTGTCGAGGAACCCTTGTTAGTGGCGTCGAGGAGATCAACTGGAAGCATGAAGAACCGATAGTCGAACTTCTTTCCCCTCCCGGGTTAGCAGGTGGATTGCGAGGGCGCAATCCCTTGTTAGTGGTGTCGTCTGTAACACCTGGGGTGTTCCCCCTTAGTAGAATTGGTTGCTTCCTTTTCCTTTTTGCATCACATGCATCATAAGCATTGCATCATGTTTTCAAAACAACTAGAAAACTCAAACCAAATTAAACTTTCAAACATTGTTCAAAATTTCCAATTTAAAAATTGCAAACTAAAACAACTCAATTGTTTCCAATAGTTTTGAAGTTGAAATTATTTAAATTGCTTGTTAAATAAAACCTCCCTTTAATCAACACCCCGAATGATAAATTCAAATTCACTCCCAAATCAAACATAATGGGCATGATCAAATTGTGGGTTAAAAGAAAAATCAAATTCTTGCAAACAATTAATTCAATAAGGTCTCATAAATTGTTTGGGGTTATTGGATAAATTGTTTAAAAATCAATCTTTATGGAAAACTAATGCAATTTCAAATATCAACTTAAAACCCCAATTATTATTTCAATATTTGGACCAAATGTTCACAATTGCTTTGAAATTGCTGTTTGCCAATTAATAAAATTTAATTATAAAATAAAAACCCTCAAACCTTAGTTGGAATTCAACAATATTTTCATAATTGCTTGAGCTTATTAAATAAAATTTGTTTATATCCAAAAATTCCAAAAATCAAACCTTATTTGTAATTCAACTAACCAATTAAAAACATCAAATTAATATTTCCCAATTTTGAATTAATGTTAAATGGCTTTGAATTGCTGTTGTGCAATTAATAAAAAAATGTTCATCAAATAAAATAAAAACCCAAATCCCTATCCCTTTCTCTCTCTCTCTCTTATACAAAAAAAAGAAGAAAGAAATGCAGAAAAGAAAAAAATGGGGAGGCAGGCCAGCCCCCCCACAGCCCTTTTTCCTCCAGCCCATCCCCCTAAGCCCACTTCCCCTTTTTCTTCCCCTCTCTGGCCCGATACCGTTTCGTCCAGGGCATCCCCTACCTCCTGCTGTCGTCATCGACAGTACGACTGCACCGCCACCGCTCGATCATCGCCTCCCCCTCTCCGATTGCTGCCGTACCGAGCTCATCCCTCCTTAAAACCTCCACCTCCCCCTCCGCTAGCCCTAGCTCCCTACCCTCTCTCCCCGCCGCGGCGCCTCCCTTCTGCACCACCTCCCCTCTGCTTATTTCTGAACCCCTGCAACCTCCACCGCCGCCGTCAGGAACTGGCCGCTCGCCGGCGCCCCGGTCATCCTCAAGACGAGCCAGCCACGGGAATGGAGCTGTGGTGGCTCCGTCCACCTCCCCGTTTCCTCGCGGGTTGCTGGGAGTCACCATGGATGCCGCGCCGTCGCCAGAAGCCCCCCGCTGTCGTTGCACGTCGACAGCATCTCGCCTCCTCGACACCAACCGCAGTGAGCCCTCTGCTCCTCCTTCCCCTCTCCCTTCTGCTCCTAGCTGCACCTCACCCTGCACGCCTCCACACGGTTGTCACGTAAGCACAAGCACCCCACCGCTGTCGATCTCCGTCCAGCCGCTGCCGATCGTGTTCGCTGCTCGATGACTGAACTTCTCTGACAGAGTTCAAAGTAACAGCAGTAACTATAACCTTGCTCGTAACCCCTATCTGTCACGAAACAAACGCATAGCGCACTGGCCCTGTTCCTTGCCCCGCACCGCGAGCGCGCGGGATCGATCCCCCGCGGCCGCAAGGGCCAACCTTTTTTCGCGAAAACCATCCGCGCGCCCGGGCCCGCCCATCAGTGGCGTGGGCTGCCACCTCATTCGCACCCGCGCCCAGTTGGCGCCAGCGTGGCGTTGGGCCCGCTGGTCAGTGTCTCACTGGCTGGCACGCTGGGTAGAAAAAATCTCAGGGATTTTTCTCTGCTAGTTTCTTTTCCACATTTCAGTCCCTGGTTTTTGCACTATGGTCCCTGAACTTCAAACACACCTAGAAATTGCAAATAAACTCCAAATTGAAAATGTAAAATATGTTTTTCAGTCCAAATTCAATGTACTTTCTGTTTATCAACCTTGTTTTGCAATTTGGGCAACTAAAATTAAGGTTATTTAATAATCCCTAAAGATGACAAATTAAATGGCATAATTAATAACTTTCAAATGGTTGCTCCAAATTAAATACTCAAAACATGAATTTCATCCAAAATAACATGCCACACTTGAATATCAACTTTGTTTTCTGGTTTGCAACATTTCAATTGAATAATTGTTTCATCTCTTAATTAATGCCTTTGAAATTGGTAATATGCTTAACTAAATCATTTGAAATTGTTTCCAACAAATAAAATATGTTTTCCATGCCATTTTGAACCACCTTTTCAAATATAAATTTTGTTTCATGATTTGAGTAATTAAAATTGCTTAAATAATTTTAAACCTTGTTTAAATCATTTAAGTTTGCTAAATTCATAACTTGCTCAAATTAAATTATTTTTGAACTTATAAAATATGTTTTCAAACCAGAAAAACATAACCTTTTCAAATATGAATTTGAAATTATGTTTTGAACAAATAAAATTCAAATAATATTCACACTTGAATTAAATTCAATTAAATCTTGTTTAATTCATAATTAAATCATTGTAATTCCTTTTTCAATAATTGAAACATGTAATCCACCTAAAATTTTGTGTTCTAATCAAATATGAACTTTGTTATCTGTTTTGAACAATTAAACTTGATGAAAATAACAAATGCTTGCGTGACACCTTTAAGTAACCAAAATTCCAAAACTTAATAAGTGAATTTCAAAATGGGTAAACCTTATTGCCAATTGGTTCTATTGTTGTTATTTTGTTGTTTTCCTCATCCATGCATCATACTAAACCACTTTCACCTGTTGGTTAGCTGTAAAACAATTGTTTCAACCATAATTCATGGGCTTTTCATATGCAACTCAAATTGCATATGGGTCCATTTAAACATGTTTATCACGTCAACTAGTTTATCTTGATGCATCTTTAAACGTGTCATGCATCCATATCTTGATCATGCTGGATCTTTTGCCGTAGTAGTAATTGTTGCATCCGGTGTTTGTTCGAGGTTCGTTGCTTCTTCCCGGATAGGACGTTGAGATGCTGTGAGAAACGACAAGTTCTATGGATGTACCTCTACTTGCTGGATCTCAGGCAAGTATACTCACTTGCTGCCAAATGGCTGCCTTTCATCACTTGTTACCGATTCTTTCCGCTGTTCTTATTCTAGCCTGTTGATTCGATGCTTGTGTCTCGATCCTATTATATGTTTACCTTGCAGCCATGATATAACCTTCCTTCCCCTTCCTATCAGCTGTTGTTTGTTTACCCTGTTGGCTCTCGTGTCGTAGTTGCATGCTTAGTGTTGTTTGCGCTCAAGTTCTGTTGTCCGTCTTATCACCTGTTTAGTTTAACAGTTGGGTTTCAATTCAATCAACAACATGTTAATGTTTTGGGCAACAATAATTTTATGATAAGGCACCGGCAGGAGGCCCGGCGTGGTTTTGAGGCCTGCTAGTGTCGACCCTAATTAGGAAAAGGGTCTTGTCTATTGATCCATGATGAGCGCACTAACCGCATGTGGGAGGCGAGTATGGGCGCCCCCCTCAATTTGAATCGATTTGCATCTCGTCCAAATCGCCACACTTAGTTCGGGCTTTCCATTTGATGCATGCATATGCAGGTGCGAACCCGAGGCCAGGGTGGAACTTTTGTAGTCGGCATTTAGGGCGGCGTGGTCTTCCAGTGCTATGAGGGTCCCCCTTTTCTTCGTGGGGGCTCGATTAGCCGCGCACGCACAGCACGTGGTGCTTTGGGCTTGATGCGAAGAAGAGTTGGGTTGTGTTGAGTACCTCGCTTGGTGGGTTGATCCCCCGTCTGGCGGGTTATTCTTACGTGTACGGCCAAATTGGTGCATCCCTGCAGGGTTAAATCTTCTCGAGAAGCCGTGTTTTCCACGGTTATGGTTAACTTGGTGAAAGTACTGGCTAACAAGTACTCAGAACAACTTACACCTAACTAATGATACTTGACTAGTAATAGTCTTATCGACACAATAACTTGATCCATCCTTAATCCAACAGTGTGAGTTATCCTTGGGTTGCTCCCTTAGTAGGGGGTAACATTGGATGGGTTTGTTTGGTGAGTAGTTGTAGTTGGTTTCGATACGCTATCCTATCCCCCTCTTTTAGCCGGATATTGTAGTGAGTCTCTGTAGTTGGTTAGTGCAGCCCGCTGACGCTTATTTGCAATAATCCCTTCCTTTCCGTTGAACCCAAAGTTTTTGTATCTTGTGATGACTGGCTACGCCGGTATCTTGTGAGTATGGTTTATCCACTTGCCAGTACTTAACCGTACTGACCCACGAATCTTTTTCGTGGCTGCATATTCAACATTGCAGTCAACAGGTTTGAAGTCTGACGACGTTAGCTTGGGAATCCCTCCGGCTTGGCCTGGGCAGGGATTGGACGCCATCGGTTATCTTCAGGACTCTTAGTCCAATTTGCATCTTGTCCGTAGTCGGACGCTATGTTGTTTCTTCCGCTGTTATTTGGATCTTTGTATTGTATCAGTTGTATCCCTGACTCGTTTGAGTCATCTTGTATATATCTTTTCTGTTGTTGTTGTGGATTATTCGTGAACTGTTGTAATGTTATCCCAAGTGGAAACCTGGAATCGGTTATTATGTGGATTTTGGCGGGAATGCTGAAATCTGCATAGTGCCCGATCTCGGGGCGTCACATCCTCGACCTCGCGCCTCCATCTCCATCTCCGCCACCAACTCTTCCTCGCCGGAGAAATCGAGATGGAGCTCGAGCCCGCCGCAGATCTCCACCAGGAAGATCCTCCCTCGAAGCGCGCCTGCTGGGAGGGCTCGGATGCCAAGGCCAGCGACTGTCAGTGGCTGGTCAACACCCGCCAGGTGCCTCCCGGCGTCATCTGCAGGCCTCCCGGCAACGAGCTGGAGCCTACTCCTGGCCCCGGTGAGTACGTCGTCTTCTTAATCCATTTCAAACGCGGCTTCGGCCTTCCCGTATCCAAATTTATGCAAGACTTCTTCCGCCATTTCGGCCTTCAACCTCACCATCTTCCGGTGAACGCCATTGCTATGCTTTCCACATACGTCACATGCTGCGAGGTGTTTCTCGGTGTCTACCCCATGATAGACATCTGGGTCAAGTATTTTTTTTTCTTCCGCCAACAAGTCCTTCCCAACACATCCAACCGGACTGCCCCCAAAGTGATGACTCAGACGGGGACAGCCATGATCATTCAGCGGACTCCGAGTACCCACCCACGGATACTGGGACTGGACACCTGCGGGAAGTGGCAGAGACGGTTCTTATATGTCAAGAACCCCACTCCGGCCGAAGGCGAGCAACAGTTCGACCTCATCAAGCTGCCGGAGTTTAGGAATGTGCCCCTCACCGAGATGAGAAATTGGGGCTATCATCCCAGGAAGACCGTGGCAGATGTGAATCGAGCAGACGACCGGCTGAAGGAGTTGATCGTGCAGGGACTCCGAAAGGACGACCTGATTGCTACCTGGGTGGAGCGCCGGGTTCTGCCTCTCCAAGAACGAGCGCACAAGATGTGCTTCATGGGTGGAGCCCGTGACTGCACCCGTACGACCACTTTTGAGCTCACCAAGGAGGAGGTGGCGATCTGGGCCCGGTCCATCCTCAAGGCCATGCTCTCAGATACTTGGTTCTACGGTTTTTGTCGTGGTGGTATCGGGGCAGATGCCATAGGATGGCTAAAGTGTTGGGGCTGATGGACGCTGGAGGTATCCGGGGAGGGATCGCATGGCGAGTAGCCGCGCGTTTGGTATCTCTAGCACTACAAACAACAAGATCTACCCAGGTTCAGGGCCCTCGTGTGGAGGTAACACCCCTACTCCTGCCTCTCTCTCTATATGTGTGTTCTCCGAGTAGCCACAATACACAGTATGCCTCTTGGCCGAGTAGCCACTCGGCTGTTCTCTCTAGCTCTAGTGCTGGTTCTAGCAATAAATGCGAAGTGAAGCAACGTCCCTCGTGCAGGAGGGGGCAGGGCACCTTATATACTGGTGCCCAGCCGAATAAAGAAATACTATAAGGTACACTCGATGGGACATGCCCACTGCAGGACAGCGCACGCCTCCGGCTTCTCGCTGACGCGGGTGCGGGAAGTCGTTGCGCCGTTCGGTAGATGGGACCTGTCCACCCTGTCAGTGAGATAGGGTAGGCCCCTAGACCTGTCCTGTCCCCTCTGTCAGTGAAAGGACTTGACAGGCGCCTACCACACTGTAGCCACGCCGTAGCGCGGATAATCACGCGCTCCGTAAGTTGAACCGCACGCTGGTACGGATGCAGGATACGCGGGATCCCTTGTCAGAACGGCTCCATTGACTTTTGCCCGAGTAGGAACGCAGTCCCTCTACTCGGACCACTTGACCGCTATCCGGACGAATACAAACTTGCTCAATATCTTCTCTTGGTCTTCAACACTTATGACCGGATAGAAACTACCGGGTAGAGGGGTACCGGGTAGCCACCAACCCGGCCAATAGTGCACTGATCTTTGCCTTTTACCACTCGCCTTACCCCTACACGGGGGTAACCCCCCGGCATTAGTCCCCGAAGCTGGTAGAGTCCTGCGAACTTGTTCACTGGGCCCTGCCAGCTTAAACCATATTGTCTTCTTGAATTAGCAATGCCGAGTTGCACTCCAACTTTGAACCAGTAACCCCTTCTCGAATCTCTTCTACTGCAGTTAAGAGATAACCTTCTTGGTAGCTGAGTAGGGCAATTTCTCTTCTGGGCTGCCGAGTAAAATAACTTAGTGAAATTTCGAACGCGATCCCGCAGAAACGGACCAAATCCACCTCTCTGTGTCGCTACTGGGCACGTGTCACACCCCCGTGCCCCCGACGCCTCGGTGCCAGGGACATGGCAGGCGACGCGCCAGTCTCTGCAAGCTGGGCCCACGAGCCCGATAGGTCACGTCAACCGTACTCGAGAGCCCACGATCCGGACGTGGGATTAACTACGCCCGTTACGCGCGCGTTTTGCGCGGTGTGCGTTTCTAACGGTCGCTTAACCCACGCCACACGATCAATGCCACGATCAATCCACTTGACGGCAACTCGAGGGGGAGAGATAAATACCCCCCGTGACGTTCCCTTCCCCTCTTTCCCGTTCTTCCCAATCTCACGCCTCCTCGCCTTTCCGCCGCCGTCGAGCACACCGCCACCGCAAGCACTCGCTGCGCCGCTGCTCCACGCACCGCGAGAGAGACAGAGAGAAGCGCCACCGCTCAACTCCGCCTCCAATCTCCCACGAGCATTTCCGCCTCCATGGCTCCTCGCGGAGACGACGATGCTGCCGCTCGAGCCGGCTGGGAAGGCTCAGATGTGACGGCGGAAGACTGCCAATGGCTAGTCAACACGCGCCGCATCCCTCCCGGCGTCGTTTGCAGGCCTCCAAGTACCAAGATCATCCCAAAGCCTGACAAGGACGAATACGTCGTCTTTCTCTCCCACTTCAAACGTGGCTTCGGCCTTTCCATCTCCGATTTTCTTTCCAAATTCCTCAACCACTTTGGCCTCCAGCCGCATCACCTTCCACCCAATGCCATCGTAATGCTATCCATACACGCCATCGTGTGTGAGGCCTTCTTAGGTGTCTACCCGACAATCCACACATGGGCCAGATACTTTTTCTTCCGCAAACAGAGTGTTCCCGATCCTGGGAACACCGAGAACACTCGCACGATGACCCAGACGGGTAGCGCCATGATGTTGCAGCGCAAGACCGGGCATCACCCGAGGGTCAAGGGATTGGAAACCGTGCGCAAGTGGCAGTGCGGTTTCCTATATGTGAAGAATGTTGCTGCCGAAGAGGGGAAGCCTATCGAAGACCGGATAGGGCTCCCAAAATTCAAGAATGCACTGCCCACCAGGCAGCACTGGGGCTACGACCCCAAGAAGACCATCCAGGATGTCCTTCAGGTTGAGCGACGCCTGACCGAGTTGATCTCGGAAGGGTTTCTTCAGGACGATCCCCTCGCGTGCTGGATATCACGCCGAGTACTCCCGCTCCAGCGCCGGTCACACAAGATGTGCCACATGGGAGGAGCCCGTGACTGCACAAGGACAACGACCTTCGAGCTTAGCAAGGCTGAGGTGGCTATCTGGGCCAGGTCCATCATGCAGACCTCGCTCTCTGACAACTGGGCATATGGCTTCGCGCCGTATAGCCGCCTCAAGCCCATTGGACAGGTTAGCGTTCTGTGCTTTGTTTTTTCACCTTGATACCGAGTAGGTAGTTTCTCAGCTTTATATGCTTAATCTTTGCATGCTGCACCGAGTAGGACATCACAAATATCCTTTTGGCTCTATATGCTTTGTGTTTGCACGCCGTGCCGGGTAGGATTACTCAGCCTAATATGCTTTGTATTTGCATGCTGTCCCGAGTAGAAATCCTTAGCTGAATATGCTTTGTGTTTGCATGCTATCCCGAGTAGAAATCCTTAGCTGAATATGCTTTGTGTTTGCATGCTATCCCGAGTAGAAATCCTTAGCTGAATACCCAACTCACAGTGCTTCATGTTTGCCTCCACAGCACATCGATCGCCAGCTAGAAGAAGACAATGAGATCTTCGAGGCCAACTGGTCCAAGGACCGAGAAGAGGACGATGCGACCGCCTACGACACCCAAGACACCCTCTGCATCCCTCACGCCAATCAGCCTGGTAAGTCCCGAGCTGATGCGTCTATTCGGGATTGGTCCGAAGATGACGAAGGTGATTGAGTTCACCTCTCTGCTCACTAGTAGCGCATTTTGATTCCCTTCTCTGTTTCTGAATTCATTTCTTCTTCTACTCTGTAGAGGAGCCTGAGCTGGATGACGATGATGAGCCCTGGAGGTTAATCCTCTATCTATGGCCGCTCCCAATACTCGGAAGAGGGTGGGTAGTGGCGCCCATGAACCCCCTTCCAAGAGACCCAAGAAGAAGGCAGCCGTGCCTAAGACCGGCGCTTCCAAGAAGAGGAAAGCCCCTACCCGCAAAGGGTAAGTGTTCCTCCGAGTAACCTTAACTTTTTGCTGCTTCTTGTTGCATCATTCCCTTGAGTCCTTTCTCCGCTTTCTGACTTTGTACTACTTTTTCTTCCAGCGTGGCTCTTGATGCTGATGCCGCTACCTCGTCCGCTCCTCAGACACACACAACTACGCCCCGAGAAGAGACTGTTCATCTCTCCGACGATGACGAAGGTCAAAGGCCACTGTGAAGGGCGCGTGCGTCCTCCCCAGTCGATGAAGAAGAAGATGCTGGCGCCGAGAACGACGGCGCCAGGGTAGAAATAGACCTCACCACCCAGCCTTCGCCACCTGACGTGCGGGCAACTGCTCGGGAAGCCGCCAACGACGAGACGCCGTCGTCTCCCCCAGCTGCATCAGCTGGGGAAAACACTGAGCATGCTGTCGAGCAGCAAGGAGACGATGCCGCCCTGGAGCAGCCAGATGCCAACCCTGAGCAGCAGCAAGATAACAATGCTGCAGCTCAAGACGATCCCGCGGCCCGTAGAAGACGACGTAGACACAAGGCCAGACCCCGCTGCAGAGCAGCGGGTAGAAAACGACGTGGTGGAGCTCACCCATCAAGACCCAGTGCAGCCAGATGCCGCACCGGGTAGCCGGCCACCAGTGCCGCCAACTCAACAGGTGACTCCACCCCGTGCACCAACTCCTCCACCAACTCAATCAGCACCGCCACCTCCTCAGCCAACTCCCCAAGCACCACCAACTGCTTCTCGGCCAGGCCCTACTCCAAGCCCCAGGAAAATCATTAAGTCTGGAACCGAGGCCACCCGGATACAGCCGAAGCGCAACGCCACGCAAGCCGGGCAGCAGATGTCGCCCCCCAAGCCACAGAGCAAGCCTTCCGGGAAGCAGGTGAAGAGCACCCAGCTTACACTTGTTCCCTCTGGTTCCAACACCAACCCGGCTGCCTCCGGGGTTACCATTGTTCCTGACGAGAAGCAGAGCGCTAACTTCCCCGGGTACATGATGACTGTGTCGCAGCAGCACAAGATCCCGCTATCCAAGGGAGAGAAGTGACTGGCCGTTCTGAAAGAAGGCCAGGCTGTGGGAAGCACTAAGTCCAAGGGGAAGAAGGCAGCTACTTCTGAGCTCTTCTCGCGCGGCGAAGAAGACGACGAAATTGAAGGAGAAGGCCTCACTGCCCTCCTGGACCGAGTAGGCTTCGTCGATCGGGCCTGGAACAGCCAGATACATGGCAACCCCAAATGGAATGGCATGGAGCTGGGCGAGATCGACCACTACCGCCTCGACTGGAACAAAGCAGATGTTGGTTCTGTCGCTATGACGGTTGCCAGCCCTGCCTGCACTCTTGCCGGGAAGCTCTTTGTTATGCGCAAGAACATTGAGGACATTGAGCAGGGCTACGCGGTAAGTATTTCGTCTTCATCTTGCATTTTCCGAGTTGCCATTTTCTTCTTTCTCTTCTCGTTTTCTCTGTTCCTCTTTTCCTCTTAGTCATTCCCCCAGTCCCCGAGATTCGGGCCGAGTAGTTGAAGACTCAACCGAGTTGACATCTACTCGGGCCAAATCTCCCAAAAGACTCACACTTTTTCTCTTCTTCTCTGCAGGATAGCATCCAGAAGAGGACTAGAGTTTTCCGTCGGGTGCTCTGGAACCATCGCATTGCTAAGGATCGTATCGCGGCTCTTGAAGCCGACAAGAAAGATAGCGAGGCGATGGAAAAGATGACCCTGGACCGCACCCTCCAGATCTCAGAAGTTGAAGGTAAGCTTTCAGCTTCTCGGTTTGTGCGTTTTGTGTTTACGCCCGTGTTTGCTTTTTGCTTCATCTTATTTTACTCTGCAGGCAAGCTCAAGGACTTGATGGACAGGCACCGAGACTGCGAGGTGTTTGCTGCCTCTGCCCAAAGCAAGATCCAAACTCTGGAAGGTGAGCCTTTTTCCCTCTTCTCTGCAATTGTGTCTTTTCACTTATCTGGTTACTCTGCTGACAATGTTGTTCTTCTCGCAGAAGAGTATAAGAAATTCCGGGAGCAGCACCTGAACTGCCTTATGCCTGCCGAGGTGCAGCAGCAGTTGGAAACCCGAGAAGCGGAGATCGAGAAAGAGCGCACCACCGAGAGGGCGGAGTATGAGAAGATGCAGGTCGACTTGAAGGCTGCCCTCGAGGATGCCATCAACCAAGCTGCCGAGAAGGACGAGATTAAGAAGACCGCCAAGGCCAGAGAGAAAACGCTCGAGATGGAAATCTCGATGCTGAAGGAACACAACCGGCAACTCGTTGTCCAGATCGCAGATTCACGCCGCATCGAAGACAGGCACATCTCGGACGAGAATGACTGGAAGATCAAGCTGGGGCAATTGCTGGTTGAGATGGAATGTGAGTTGCCGCTCCTCCTTTCTTCTTCTTTGTTTTACTTCTTCTCGGTCTTGCTTCTTCTCGGTTCTGCTTCTGACTCAACCTAGTTCCTTATGAAGATATCTTTCCGGAACTCCGCTCCGCTGGCGTCCCCGCCATGGAGAAGGCGCGACAGGCCAGGGCTTCTGCCGGTCTACCCATTGACAATACTTCCACCATCAACGACTACCTTCTCAGCATCAAGACGCAGATACGCTCCCTCAAAGGCCTGGGGACCTCCATGGTGTCCACTGGTATTAAGCTTCACAAGCTTTTCTGGCCCGAGAAGGAGGTCCCGGAGACTTTCCGCGATATTGTTGACCATCTGGACGAGGTCAAGGTAGAGCTCAAGAAGTGGCGAGCTTCCGCAGCTCGGACAGGAGCTGACGAGCTGCTGCACTTCGTCTTGAGTTGGTATGAGAACCTGGACCTCCAAAAGATCCGCGAGCGCCGAGAAGACTCCAAGTGGACCAAGGAACCAGATTGCATTGCTCGCCGCAAGGAGATAGCCTATGAGCTTGCATCTTACGCCGACACAGGCGCCTACATCGATGGCCTCCCCAAGCCAGATACCGAGCCAGAAGATGATGAGGAGGAGGACGGTGATGAAGACGATGACGACGAGGAGGGTGCCGAAGATGAGGAAGCCGAGCAGTATGAGACTAAGGAGGCTGATGAAACCGAGCAGCAGGGCAACGCGGAGGAATTCGAGTTGACTGCCAACGCGGGTGTCGAGCAGCCTCAGCCCGCCACTCAGGAGACCACTATCACCACCGAGATGGTGATCCAGCAGCAGGCTCCCGAGTTGGGCGCGACTGGTGCCTACCCAATGCCCAGCTCCCAGTCTACTCCAGCATCCAGCTTAGCAGCGGACCCCATCTCCGTGGTCACCGCCACCTCCGATCAGACTGCCTCCGTCAACACTGATGCTGACAACACGGGCTCCACTGCCGTGTAATTTCTGCAAAACTTTTATCTCCAAACTCTTATCAGATCCCCGGGATGCCGGGTGCATATGTAACCAAGACAATTACGTTTGTTACCACTCAGGTTTTTATCTTAGTTGAAGTTTTTAGCAATTCTGGCCCAATGTCGGGTTGCGTTATTATGCAAGTCCCCGAGTTGCATTTTTTATCCACTCTCTCTTTTCGTCTCAGCTCTTACCTGCCACTTGTGGCTTTTTTGGTAGTCGAGTCACAAGACTTCAAAGTTTGAGTTTCAAATACTTAGCCACTTAGAAAAATTCATAATAACGCTGCACACCACTTAGCCGAAAAAAGAAAACAAAAACAGAGAAGAACATCCTACTCGGTTGCTACACCTCTCTTCTCCTTAGCAATTTTTTGTGTGTTCATTGACCTTTGGCTTGTTCTCTTGCTTGCCATGAAGCCGGGTTGCGGACAGCAGCATAGTCGAAGAGTTGGCCCTTAGGTTTAAACACATTACTAGATATACTTATGAAATTCTAAGTAGAGCAACCGAGTAGACAAAGTAAAGCAGAGTAGAACAACACAGAACAAATTTGGACAAGGGCAGTCCCCGAGTTTGAATTCGGAGTGCCTACTAGAATTTTAACTCGGTTAAGGAGATACATACAACTTTCTTCTCACGAATGAAAACGGCGGAGTAGAGCTACATCCCAGGGGCGCTTAGATTCCTCTCCAGCTCTATCCGGCCTTTTCTTCTGGGGTGCCTGTGCGTCAACTAGATAGTAGGCATCATTGTGCAGAGCCTTGCTCACAATGAAAGGCCCTTCCCACGGAGGGGATAGCTTGTGCATCCCGGCCGTGCGCTGCACTAGCCTAAAGACCATGTCTCCTTCTCGGAAAACCCTTGGGTTCACTTTCTGGCTGTGATAACGCCTCAAGTTTAGCTGATAGACAGCTGAACGTGACAGAGTTAACTCTCTTGCTTCTTCTAGCAGGTCAACGTCATTTTCTCGAGCTTCTCTCGCCTCTGCCTCAGTGTAGAGGGTTACTCTGGGCGAGTCATGCTCTAGGTCAGTGGGCAACACGGCCTCAGCTCCATATACCAGGAAGAATGGTGTGTATCCGGTTGATCGGTTAGGGGTAGTCCTTAGACTCCACAACACCGCCGGCAACTCGTCCAGCCAACAACCAGGGGTTTTCAACAATGGCTCAATCAGCCTTGGCTTTATGCCGGATAGCACCATGCCATTTGCTCTTTCAACTTGCCCGTTGGAGGCCGGATGCGCAACAGATGCCACATCTAGCCGAATCCGCTTCTCTCTGCAGTATCTTGCAAAAGCACCCTCAGCAAAGTTTGTGCCATTATCAGTGATAATGTTGTGCGGGTAGCCGTATCTCAGGATCACATCCTTTAGGAAACTCACTGCTGTGGCTCCATCACACTTCCGAATAGGCTTGACCTCAATCCACTTGGTGAACTTGTCAACCATTAACAAGATGTGAGTCATGTTGCCTCTAGCTGGTTTGAAAGGCCCCACCATATCCAAACACCAAACTGCAAATGGCCAAGTAATGGGAATGGTCTTCAACTCGGAAGCTGGCATATGAATCTTACTTGCAAATTTCTGGCAGCCGTTGCACTTTCTCACTATATCTTCAGCTTGCTTCAAGGCAGTGAGCCAAAAGAAGCCATGCCGGAAAGCCTTGTTGACCAGAGCCCGAGAAGAGGCGTGATGTCCGCATTCTCCTTGGTGTATCTCCACCAGAATTTCTTCTCCTTCCTCTGGCTCAACGCAGCGTTGCAGCACGCCAGTAGGACTCCTCCTGTGCAGCATCTTGTTGAAAATAGTATAGCCCTTGGATCTTCTCTGTATCTATCTGGTTGTGACCTCGTCGCTTGGCAAGGTGCCATCCGCTAGAAAGGATAATATTGGCAGAGCCCAACTCGGTGTCTCCCGCGTGGGAAACACTGGTTTGTGCACTTCCATTGGATAAGCCACCAATACCTCTTCTGAATTGGAGATGAGTCCCCGAGCACTCGGCAAGGACCCCCTCGATGAATGCGACAGTCCCCGGGTTGAATGGAGCAGTCCACGGGTTGGAGACGACAGTCCCCGGGTTCTCTTTTGCAGCCTCCCAGTCAATCTCCATTCGAACAGCTTCCTCGCCTGGCAGAGAAGGAACGAATATAGACTCCGAGTTGGGGGATGGCTTGATAGATGGCTTCCTCAAATGCTCCAAGGCAATCCCAGCCGGGATGAACTGCCGAGAAGACCCCAACTTGGACAACTCATCAGCTGCGTCATTCTCTGCTCGGTGTATATGTTGGAACTCGCATCCTTCAAAGAAACCAGTCATGGTTTGCACCAGAAACCGATATAATGCCATGTTGGCATCCAGAGCATCCCAGGTTTCGGATACCTGCTGCACCACCAAATCAGAGTCGCCAAAACAGATGATGCGTTGTACGCCAACCTCCTTGGCTACCTTCAAGCCGTGTACCACGGCCTCATACTCGGCCACATTGTTAGATGCCTTGAAATGAATCTGCAGCACGTACCTGAGTTGATCTCGCTTGGGTGACGTAAGCACTACGCCAGCACCAAGGCCTTCCTTCACTTTGGAGCCATCAAAATGCATCTTCCAGTAGTTGATTTCCGGCAAGGGAGGCTCATACTGCACTTCAGCCCAATTCACTAGAAAATCCGCCAGAATTTGTGACTCGATGGCTTCTCTTCTCGCGTACAGAGGAGCGTACGCGGCTAGATCGATCGCCCACTGTAACATCCCTACTTTTGTGTAATAAAGAGAGGTGTTGTGTACATGGCATGCATGCATGAAAACTGGACAAAAATTTTTGCTTTTAAAATTTAATCAGAGAATTACCAGAAAATCACTTAAACTTGTTTCAAACAAAGTTGTTCTGCAAAGTTTCTCAAATGGAACCAAACTTATGCTAGAAAGGTAGCAAATTTAGAGAGCTTTCCAACGACTATTTTTGTGTAATTTTTGGTTCACAAAAAGGCCCTCAAATTTCTGTTTTGGGATCTGTTTTAAAAATTCCAGGGACTTCTTTGCAATTCCAATTTTCTCCCAGGGGGTTTTCTTGAAAACCCTGTCGTCTTCCTCCTGTCCGGTGACAGGAGGGCAACCGCCGCCGCGCCACCTCCTGCTTCCTCTCCCTGTCGACGTGGAGGAGAGGATTAGGTCTCCTCGGTGCCGTCCGAATCGAGAGCACCTCGCAGAAACTCCCTCTCTCGCCTTCTCCTTCCCCTGTCTCTCCCTCCGCCGAAAAACCACCGCCGCCGTGATCCGCCCCCGTCGCCGCTGCACTGCTTCCCCCACCTCCTCGTTGAACCCATAAGGTGCGCCGTCGAGTCCTCTACGCCCTCGAGCAGCCGCAGCAGCCGGGATGCCGTAGGCGCCGCGAATCGCGCCGCCTCCTTCCTCCTCTCCGGTCGCCGGAGAACTCCACCGCGCCGCCGTTCTATCCTCCCTCCGGCCCCGTCGTCAGCTCCGTTGAGCTCGTGGTGAGCTCCTTCGCCTTCCCATCCCCTCCATTTGCCCTATTCCGTTCGGAATCAGCGAGTTCGCCGGAACCCGAACCTTCCGCCGCCGCCCGCCGTCAGTTCCTCGCCGCCGATCGTCCCTAGCCAGCGGCGCCGCCCCTGTTGGGTTCCCTGCGACGAGGAGCACCCGAGGAGCCATCCAGCGCTTCCCGGGATGCCCTCCTCCGCCGCCAGCGTCCGCTTCCGGCCACCGGCCGGCCACCGTGAGGTCACGGTGATGTCACCGTGACATCACCTGCCCACGTGGCACGCCAAGTGGCCTTCTTTTGTCTGTTTTAAACTGTACAGTGGGCCCGCAGGAGAAATAGAAAACAGAAATAATTGTTCTTTAGAAAATTAATAACTTTTATTTCACAGCTCCAAAAATTATGAAAAAAATATGTATGTGTTCAGAAAAATGAGAGCTATTTATTCATGTCATTTTCATACATGTTCAGCCAAGTTTAAAATGAGGCCACTTTTGTAATTTGCATTTAATTCAATTAAATATTGAAAATAAAGTTTTTATTCAACAAAAATAGAAAATTAAGTGTAATATACCACTTTGATCAGTGAAACAAATGCAATCCAACTATGAGGTTTACAAAGTCATTTGAGCATGTTAGCTTGGTCACATCTTCAGTTTAGGGTTTTTCTCCCCCTCCGGTGTTCGACGTTCACGGCACGAAACCCTAGCTTCCTGCTCCATCTTTTAAGCTTCATTTCAATTGCATTGTTTTACTCATGCATACATATTGTGCATTGCACTGTCGTCAAGTATTGATTGTTTGCCTTCTTTCCGGTGTTGCTCGCTATCGGTAGACCGAGATCCGGAGGTCGACCCGGCGTTCTACGATAACCCGAGCTCTACTGTCGACGAGCAAGGCAAGCACAACCTCATGGCTTCACCCATGTTTTGAGTCTTTCAACCTCTTACTCATGCATCCGGTTCAACTTGGTTTTGAGTCAGTTAGAGTAACCTATCCATTGCATGACCCCTCCCCTCACATGTCACCTTCATACCTGTTTACCCTCCTAGTATGACTAGGTTTGTTTGAGTAACGTAGAGCCTTGTGTGTTCAATGCTTAGACATGCTTAGTCTTATGATCTGCTTCATCCGGTTGATGAAATGCCGATAATGCGTGAACCTAGTATGGAAGGTGTTTATGCTTTGTTATGGTTGATTAACATGATTAACATGGCATGGATGTTGAGGCCACTGTGGGTTGTGGTGTTTGTCTCGTTCATGCCCCTAGGTGCGAGTTCTCGCCTTCGAAGCCAAGACTGAACGTACAACCACGCGCGGGCCAATGAACCCCGCTCGGCTAACTAACTTGTTTAGTCACTTCCATGGGTCACATAGATTGAAGTTTCCATTTGCGGGTGTGTCATAAAACGTTTTGGAGAAAACTAGGACGTGACCGGGACCAGTGATGGACGTACATGGATCTTGTCCCGACTCACAGAACAGGTGCCGTCAGGAGGTGGCCAACTCCCTGTTGACGGGGTGGCCCTGTTTGGGTTGACTCATGGATAGGGCTAAGCAAGGTAAAGGCCGTGGTCGACCACACTCTGCCGCGCTCTTAGAGAGGAGCGTTACCGCGTGGCGTTAAGAGTCGGTTGATACGTGTGGGTAAAGTGTACCCCCTGCAGGGATAAATCTTTCGGAAAGCCGTGTCCACGGTTATGGACGACTTGGCAACGGATTCTGTGATCATAGACAACTCTAACGGAATGACTAAAACTTGCTGGCAATGAATGAAGGATGCCTCCTCGACTACGTCGAGAGGGGTGATTCTTGTAGCATAAGGTAGTCTGGGGTTGAGAAAGTACTTGGTGGACTAAAGAACATAATGATCTCAGTAGTTGAGTAGATTCCTCCTCTGTTTCATAAATGCTCTATTACACGTGCTTTTCTTCCTCAACTTCGGAAAACAAAGTTGGCTTTATGCAAAGAACCTTAAAAGCCAAGTCTTGCTGAGTACCTTTTGTACTCAACCTTGCCTCGTTGTTGTTTTGTTTCAGACTTCGGTGACGCAGCTGAAGAGGGGTTCTACCTCGACGTCGACGAGTAGTTAGGAGTTCCCAGGCAGCAGTCTGGTATCTGTAGTATGGGTTTGGCTACGTTGCTTATGTTTCGGACTCTTAGTCCTTTTGCTCTTGTTGTATAGCAACATATTTGCTTTCGCTGCTTGTTGTAATGTTGGGTTGCTGGACCTATGTTGGTCTTGTAACCTCTTTGTGTAAGCTACTCTAGTATGCCTTGTTTAATACAACTTTCATGTCTAGAGTACTGCTTTGATCGATTGTTGGTCTCGAGCCCGTTGTTATACAGTTTTGGCTATGCCTGCATAGTTGTCGCAGTCGAGGGGTTGTGGAGCCGATGATCCATGACCGAGCCCGCCTGCCGGAGATATCCGGCCTGGGGCGAGGTAACCCCAGTAACCCTCGATTGTTGTTGCACTTCCTGGACACATAGCATCTCTGTATAACTCTGGTCCCGTTCCTTCAGTTTCATCCGACTCGTGGATGCTTGGGTATACATATCTGGTTATGACTAGCATGGACACAAGGAGTAGTAGACCGGGGATCCGGACTACGTGCCGATGAATCCGGTCTGCCTGCCGTTGTTTGTTGCGGCCGGGGCTGGTAACCCCGAAGCCCTTGTGGGTCCACTGCTAGGAGCACATGACAGTTTGTATATCTCGGGGTCCGGGGTCCGACAGGTCTTGGTATCAGAGCAGGACTGCCTGTAGGAAACCCTTACCGTTGGTCGATGTTGAGTCTAGAACTTGTGAAAACTATGTTGAAAAGACAAAATGAGTTGTGAAAACCCTCTTAGGATTCTTTTTGCTCCTTACCTGGTATCGCTCTAACTCTGAGTCACCGTATCTCATTTGTTTTTGTGTGTTGCTTTCCTGTTGTTGTCTCGAAAGTTAGGAGTAAAACCGTTGGGTGTTTTTCTTCTGAGTACTTTGTCTCAGGTTGTTATAGTTCCAAACTCAACTCATTTCTTCATGTCTTTTGACATCTTGAAAATGTCTTTGTTTCAGATGCCTTCTGGTCAGGTTGTTCGACATACACTATGCCTTGGAGTTCCAGGTTTTCCTCATCTCTTAGCCTCAGCATGTGCAAACATAGGAGCCCCTTGGTATCCTGTGTACACCGTGTATGAGGAGTACCGTGACTTCCACCAGACCCAGTACTTGTGTGGTGTCCGTCTTCCACAGCTAGATGGCACCATCTTTCCTGCTGAGCACTATGCTGAGGGTATTGGTTTCACCATTGAGATGGCTGTGCAGGATGCTGCACGGCACTGTCTTAATGAGCTTCGTTACCACTATCCAGACCACGAGCATAGCTCCTTCCGTTATTGCCCTGGTTCTGATGCTACTCTTGAGGGGTGTTATACCCACACCTTTGCTGATTCCTCCCTGGAGGAAGATCTTACACTTAGGTGCACCGCTGATATCCTTGCTGCTTATGCTCGTCGCGAGCGTGAGCTTAGTGCACTAGTTAACACCCTTGCAGCTAGTCTCAGGACTGTGACAGCTAGAGTGAGGCCATTTGTTGAGAGTGGTATTGTTCAGGCCTCTGAGATAGAGCTTCCAGCTGTACTTTAGCCTTCCTCGGTTGCGTCTCCAGATGTTGGAGGTGATGTTCCCCCTCGTGGACGCCTCAGGAGGCCTAGCATGGTGCGTGGTGTACCACAGTCTCTCCACGGACCGCAGGACGAGTCTGTTCGTCGCTACCCTGGTGCTCCGGTTCCACTTCCTTTCGACTTCGGAGGATACTGAGACCGTTGTCGGTTGCAGCTAGAGTAATGTTTGCTTTCATGTACTCGAAATCCGAAGTTGTAGAAAAATAATGTATAGGAGCAGAACTTCGGTGATGTGTATCTACCGTACTTTCTTTCAGTGTTGTATGTACTTAAGCTTGTGAGCTTGTACCGCCACTATGTATGGTTTGTACCTCGACTGGTTTCAATAAATGTTGTAATGTGTTGTCTCCATGTTGATGAAATGATACACTTCATGTTCATTCATTCTGTTCCACTACATTTTGGCATGTATCTTGTTGTTGTTCCGTTGGAATTATTACATGTCGATCCATTGTATCTTTTTTCCATGGATGTGTTATTCATGATTCCTCTTCCTTTTACTCAGGATGTCGGGTGGTACTCGTGGCCGTAACAACCCTCCCCCTGAGCCAACACCTCCGCCGCCACCCACAATGGCGCAGGTGCTGCAAAGCATTGAGAACAACCGTCTGAGGAACGAACAACTTCTGGAGCGTGTGGCCCAGAACACTGAACGCCGTGCTGCCGGTGTTACCCTCGTGGACTTCCTCAAGGCTCAGCCACCATACTTTGCTGACTCCACTGAGCCTCTTGATGCCGATGACTGGCTTCGCACAATGGAGCGCAAGTTCGTTGCTCTCCGTGTCCAGGAACGTGACCGTGTGAACTTCGCCACCTATAAGCTTGAAGGTGCTGCTGGTGCTTGGTGGGAAGGCTTTCTGGCGTTGCAGGCGCCCGATCATGAGGTCACTTGGGCAGAGTTCCGTACTGCTTTCCGTGAGGCTTATATTCCGAAGGCAGTTATGGATGGCAAAAGAAAGGAGTTCCTTGATCTCACTCAGGGCAGTATGGGTATCGAGGCCTATGGTCGTGTGTTCACTCGTCTGGCTCGCTATGCTCCTCGTGATGTCACTAATGACGAGGACAAGCAGGATCTGTTCCGCAAGGGCCTGAACCCAACTGTTCGTTACGAGCTTCTGCCCTTCAAGTTCCAGAGCTTCCAGGAACTTTACAACCAGGCCATCACTCTTGAACGTGGTAAAAAGGAGATGGATACTGCTATCAAGAAGAGTGCTGGAGATTCCCGTGCTTCACCCTCTGGTCAGAAGAGGAAGCGCCGTGTGTTCATTCCATACAGCGCTGTTCCTAGGGCTCCGTTCCAGCCAAGGCCATCTGGATATGCTCCTCGTCCACCTGTCCCACCTGCTACATCAACCTATGGTGGTGGACAAGGTTCTCGTCCTCCAGTTGCCGCTCCTCCCAGCAATGTGTGCTATCGCTGTGGCCAGTCTGGTCACTTCTCGAGGGAGTGCCCTCAGAATCATGCTGGACGTGCACCTCCTCCTCCTCCTCCTAAGAAAATGGCAAAGCCTGCTGGTGCTGGACGTGGTCGTCTGAACTATGTAACTGCCGAGGATGCTCAGGACGATCCAAGCGTCTTACTGGGTACGATTCGTGTCAACTCAATTTCGGCTTTAGCCTTATTTGATTCTGGAGCATCGCATACATTCATGTTAGAAGGGTTTGCTAAAATGCATGGGATACTGTCACATCCCAATTTTGGAATACCTGTTAACACAGTTGTTTTGCTAATTGCTTTACTAATAAACCTTGGTTGTGTTTGTTTGTGGTTGTTTAAGTGCAACCAAACAAACTAATTATATAAACTTGCAAACTTAAAAGGATAGCAAAGCAGTGAACTAAAAATATTCAACATATTGTTCCAATGACTTTGACAATATTTTCTAAAGTAAATATTGATCAAAGAGTTTTCCAAAAACTATCTTATGAAACTCATACTTGTTGAATATTATTCCAAGACCTAATTTAAGAAAGAGGAAACACTTATTAAAATTTCCCTAAAAGATTATCAGAAAAAGAGGCATTCTTAAATGCTTCACCAAAATATTATCAAATGTTTTTCCAACCTTGCAAGATTAAAAACAAAGGTATTGGAGAGCTTTGACTTGTTATCCCTAGTCACATAAATATTTTGGCAAAGCATTGTTAAAGAAAAGCCAAGTGCCTTATTAAATAGAAATTCCAATATTCCTAGAAACAGAAAACTAAAACAAGTTACTATTGGAAACTATATTAAAATGATTTTAAATTCATACCATTGCTTCCTTATATCAAATAAGGAACACACACAAGAGGAGACCAAAAATTGAATCCATTAAAGTCCTGAAAACATGAATTTTCTCCACAGCAACATTTGGGATTTTGAACAAGTTTGTTCTACAAACTTTTTCCAAATGCCATGAAATAAATACCACATGCTATATATCATAAATAAGGATGAAAACCAAAAGGGCACAAGTTTTTGAATAATTTAAGTTGCCAAAAAACCCTGTTTTCTTGGCAGCACCTTTTTAAAATTTGAACAAGTTTGTTCTATGAAGTAACTCAAAATGACTTGAATTTTCTACCACATAAGGAACACATCAAATAAGGAATGTGTGCCAAAAATTAACATTTTTGGAAGCTCCTAAGTAGGTTAATAAATTCAATGTCCATTTATGTAAGAATTTGAATTTGAACAACTTTGTATTATAAAGTTTATCCAATGGAGCCAATTTTCACATATGTTGTGTATCTTAACCAATAAGAATTTTGGGCAAAAGGATTTCAAATTTTGACTTTGTTTGCTTAGGGAAAACAACCTTTTTCAGAAAGGACAGGGACCCATTTGTAAATACCCAAGGACCTAAATGTTATCCAAGTCATCTCCTACCTCTAGCCATGCTGTAGAAACAGCACCCCTACTCCATGCCTTCGAAGGGAAGGAATCCTTGGGGATAAAGAGGCCCCCATGTGCCTTGTCTGCCTCATTGCCCTATCTCTCTCCCCATTAGCTTCCCTCTCTCTCTCTATTTCTTTGCAAACCGAAACCCTAGCCATTAGAGCTCACCGTCGATTTGGCCACGGGTGACCTCACCGCCGGTCGCCTCTTGAACCATTCGCTCCGCCTCGTCGTGGTACTCCTCCCTGCTGAAGTTATCGGACCGGAATGCATCGAGGAGGCCGCGCCGTCCCGATTCCTCTTCGGCCCCGACGGCACTCCGGCGACGGATTCCCGCCGCCTCGAGCTCCCTCCTCCTCATCCGAGTCGTCCCTCGAGTTCACGGTGAGCACGCGGTTCTCCCCGACCGATTTCCCCTCTCCCTCTCGTCCAAAATCGCCGTCGCGTCGTGGACGTGTCCGGCCGCCGCCGTGTCCTCGTCGCCGGCCGCGCTCCGATGCCTCCCTGGAAGCGAGGCCACCCTAGGATGGTTCCCCTTGTTGTATGCTACGTGTAGATGTCTTTGTTTTGCGTTTTGGTGGTTTAAAACGCCGGATTGGAAGCTCGCCGGAGACGCCGCCGGCGAGTGACGTCGCAGTGAGGTCACGCTGGCGTCGTCCTCCCTTGACCCGCGCGGGAGCAAGTCAAACCGGCAGGTGGGTCCTCGCTGTGCCGCGTGGCCGCCCGCGTGGCCGCTGGCCCGCAGGTCAGCGACTTGTGGCTGGGATCTGCCGCGGTGACAAATGTTTTGGCCGGCCCAGATTCAGATCTGGCCCATGTAATGTTCTTTTCCATTTATTTTTCTTGCAGATTGTTGCATAGTTACTTTTGGCTCTAAAAGGAAACCAAACAAATGAATTTGACCAAACCAAAATTCACAGATGTAAATAAACTAAATCTAAACCACATCCATTTTGTAGATCTACATTTGGGTGAATAATTTTGAAATGAAAAATGATTTGGCAACAGGTACCAGAAACACCAAAATGAGCACCATTTTTATTTTACAACTCAGAATGAAGTGAGGCCAATTGCATTGGAAAGCCCTTGAAATTTCCTAACAGGAGCATTTAACCTCGTTTCCAAATTCATTGTATTTTTGAAATGGCATGCAATTTGGTAAAACACCAGAGAGCACTTTGGTGATTTTTATAAAATTATTAAAAATGATTTTTGATGCAAACTCAATTGGATGGTCTTGTATATGTTTAGGACTATCCAAACCTAGAAGGGTTTAATTTTTAGAGCATCCTAGAAAATTTGGTGGACAGATCTTTGTTTCACCTGTTTCTGCCATTTTGGCATTTTAGTTAATTAATTTGTGTGATGATATTTTTGTGTTGCAATATTGTTTTCTAGCATGTATAAGTTGTGTGAACTTGCTTTCTAAGTATTACTTAGCTATTTTAGCATGTTATATTGTGTGGACTTGAGTTGAGAAGAAATAAGATTTTTGTTATTAACATATGATTATTCTCTAGTTAATATTTGCATAGCAATTTTGATTGATTAAATTGTGTGCAAGTGATTGAATTGTTGTGTTGAGATATTAGATCCAGTACCATGTTGGTACTTATATTGTGTTGTTATCACCTCTGCTATAGTCCATTTGAGTTGGTAGAAAAGCATTATTAGCTTTGTCATGACTATGAGGATGGTTATGGAAAAATTCCCTCATGTGTGGAATTTTGACATAATCATTTGTGGTTTTGTGACCACATATTTTGGTATTGTGTTCATAGGACCAGTAGCATTTTGATGATGTTATTATGAGTACTTGACCCCTAGATTTTTCACATGTGTGAAAACAATAGCATGAGTATCATTATCTTGCTTATTTTTGCACCCTATTATTTTCTACTAGTATGGTTATTGCACTAGATGCTAGTTTAGTCTTTTGTTAATTTTTAGCAAGTGGACCAGATGCTTTGTGACCTCTTAATGCTTTGATATGCTAGTGGAACACCCACTGGTGTCATTGCATTTTTGGTGGAAGCATTATTTCCCCCACACTAGATGTGTTTCTTTTATATAGTTCTATAACTAATGAGTGTCTAGTATTTTTGCTTTGGGAATTTTTGTGCTAAACAAAAATGGGTATACTTCTGTTTGTAAGTGGTTGTAATCATGTGTGGCTTGCTAGGAAAAATCCATCTTTGGATTGTTGTTTGATTCCTCTAGTAATGCCCTTTTTATTACCACTAGTATATAGGAGTTGCCCTGCAAAATGATACCTTGTTTTATCCAATGGGATATTTTTGTGGTAGCAAGTATAGATGTTTTTCACTCCTGTTTTCATGACATGGAACCTCTGGTTGTATTTCAATTACTTGATTGAAATTCATCCATTGATTCTTCATGTTTGAGTAGTACTAGTTTCCTTAGCAGTTTTTGTGTTAAATTATTTTTCCTACCAACTTGTGTTTGGTAAATATTTGTGTATTCTTGCATGAGGACATGTTTTCATTTCCCATTATGATAACATGGTTCCTTGTTTGCATTTTAGTACTTTACTTGTTATGCTTGCGTGCATAGCAAACTTTTAGTAGAAACATGTCAATAGGATTCCTCCTTTTTTGTCATTGTTTCTATTATTCTCACCTTGAGAAATTGTGTGTTTTGTGATGAGTCTATTACTTTGTTACACTTGTGTAGGCTCACTGATTTGTAAAAGTAACTTTTGCAAATCATGTGTCTTATTTATTCTTGATGTGAATTGAGACTTAGTAGAATAGCTATATTGTTCTTTTTGTGGTTTGGTTGATAGACCCATTGCCATGATTATTTTTGTGCATGTTTTATATACTTTTAGTAGTCTCACCTTTGTGAAACTAAGTGTATTTTGGGTTTATTAATATCTTGGTATGAGAGTGGCACACCCACTGAGTCCATGATATTAAGGTTGTGAGATATGTTCCTCCAACCTTAAGTTGTCTTATTAAATGGCATTTCTGCCAAGTAGGATTGTTGGATTGTTTGCCTCAATTAATAATTGAGTGATTTTGTTATTATTAGATTTCCTTGCTGTATGTATTGTTATGTATGGTTGCTTGCCTTGATTGGTTCTGAATGTGTGTCCTTTATTCCTTTTACGACGTTAGAAAACGAAGAGGAAGGAAGTGTCGTGAAGATCTGTTTCAGGTTCCAGTCACTCCAAAACCAGGGACACAAGGAGATACCAGGCAAGCCATCCTGATGCTTGCTGATACAATACTTATCATTATCTATCATGCATGTTTTACCTCTGAAGTTTTACAAAAACTTGATTATCAAAACTATTTTTGATGTGGAATTTACTACTATACTATATTATAGGTCACTATCATGCCAGTAGTTAAACTTGGTAATACCAAGCCCATAAGCCACCTTATGGTATTTATTACCATCAAATATACTAGTCCCTAAGTGGACACCCTAAAATTGTGATTCTACAAAACAAAGGCTTTACGGAAAAACCCGGAGAAAAGGCGGATCCTTGTTCTCCGGAGGAATGTGGAAGTGGTCATTTTTGAGAAAGTGGTGTTTTCAAAAATGACACATAACCTAGTCTTCGCCGGACAACCTTTACCGTACTGCCACCCTACCCCAATATGGGAATGGGGCTTAACTTGAAGTTTGTTCTTATTAGTGTGTGCTATCTCAATGTGCTATAGGGGATGCGATCCTCTGAACCGAATGTCGTGGAGACATATAAAGTGTGGGATTAATTTTCCCTCCGGATGCATCAGTTGAGGCATCCTGGCTTGGCGGGGATTAGCTCGGTGCCGGGGATGTGGTAAAACTCAACTGAGAGATAGGCATATTCTAGCTTGAACATAGTGGATGGTTATGATCATATACCTGATGTTTACATACTGTTGTTACAGTCCGTGATTGTTTCACGGGAGGTGTACTGGATCTGGTGGATGTGTACACCTCTGCAGAGTATAACTTTTTCGAAGAAGCCGCGTCCTCGGATATGGACAGTTGAATGGCCATGTAGCTAGCATTGTGTCAATGTTTTCAAAAAGGAAGATTTTGAAAGGGAAATTTTGGAAAGGAAGTGTTGAACTTGTGAAGTTCGGAAAGGAAGGAAAACGTATACCGTGGAGGTATCGTCGATGATAAAAAGTCAGATGATGTTATACAAAACAAAATGTTTTGCAAACAAAACTTTTTCTACTCTAAGCAAGAATTCTGGAAACTGATTCCAAGAAGTTTTGCAAAGAGAAAATGTTCTTTAACAAAGCTTTACAAAACCTCTTGTACATGTGATATCTACAAGAGAATTAAGACTATATTATTTTCTTCTGAAGTGTCTTCTTCAACGAAGATACAGATAAACTTGACTGCAACTGTGGTGTCATCATATATGAACACCATTGATAGTGAACCATATTTATAGCCTACCTATTCCACCATATAAGCATATTTGCATGATTGGTAAGTGAAATGATGGATGTCTTGCTGAGTACATTCAAATGTACTCATTATGGTTTCGCCCCTGGTATCTACTTATCAGATTTGGAGAAGGAGCCTCCAAGGGATATCTATGAAGAGAAGTACGGAGTTGACGGCTTTGCGAACTAGGATCGTCTCCGGGTCAGCAGCCTGTAGGTTAAGGCGTGACTTGGGCTCAACTACGTTGTGTTTTATTTGTCTTCCGCTGTGTTTGATAAGTTGCCTGCCCCATGTGGCAGTTGCGTTAAACTTGATCATGTGATCATTTGTGTAATACCTCTATGTATTCGTGTAATGGATGATGTATTTCTGTGTGCCAACTTTGTATGTTGTTCACGACTGATCTTTCTGGGATCGTGAATGTATGCATACGTAGGGTTTCAGACTGCCGGTCTGGGGTCCTTACAGAGTTGGTATCAGAGCCATCCTGACCTTAGGAGACCTTAGTTAGCATGGACGTCAGATAGGAAAGAAAAGTATTTTTTGAGTAAAAACCTAGTTACAATCTAAATCATTTTTGTCTAAGGGAATTTTAGTATATTTTCCCCTCCTTATTATCTTTTCAAAAGATTCTAAATGCATATCAAGGGCGTCCTTGAACAGTGGTTCGAAGGGCGGGCCTTACAGAGTTTGTATCTCTCTCGGTTAAGAGCTTATTTCTTACTTGTTTGCAACTGCTCCGCTCTGTTTTTGAAACATCTCTCGTATTTGAAGTTTTCTGTCCAGAAAATAGTTGGGGTTTCAAAAACAGATTGTTGCATATTATTACCTCTCTCAATTAAAAAGGTTTATCAAAACTTTACATCTATTTATCTTGTTTTCATACAAAAACTTTTATACTTGCCGATGTCCCGAGAAGACCAAAATAATTGCCTAGCTCTACAGTGACGATGGTCAGAAGTAGATATAGTTCTTCAGCCACTTCTAGGATTTTGGACTAGTCTAGTTTGGAGTAATTTAGCGATTACCCCATGAGTCGTTTCCCCCGACGTAGCTCCAATGGAGCCTTGCTTGTGTGTTTTGGCTTGCTTATGTGTGTCCGTAGGACTTTGTGCTGTTGTTTGGTGTAGAATTTGGTTCATCTAGGCTTCTACATGTTTCTGGGGTGCTCAAAATTTGTAGATTTGTGCTTGCCCCGCTCTTGTTTTTGAATCGCCTCATGTTAAATTTTTGCAAGCAAAAATGTTTGTATAGCATTCAAAAAACAAGAATTTGTTGCTTAGACTTATACTTGTTTTCGCTTCATAATGCGACCCGTCGTGAACCACCACCATCTCCCCCACAATTAATGAAAGCACCGTTGGACCTATATAGAAGACCATCAAGCCACACGAGCTGCTAGCATTGCTACCAGTGATGCACTTCAACAGATAAAGCTCCAACAACGACAACCCTCAAAGAAGAAAAGGCGTGAATGAACCAACCAATACTGACCAAAACCTCTATGTTTGTGTGTGTGCAAAAGACTCTTTCTACCATGTTGGCTAAATGTTGCACTTGTTTATGTTCCCTTTTAAAAGACCAAACTAAAGAGATCCCCTTTTAAAAGTTATATACCTCCCTCCTCTGGAGAAAGGTGCAAAAGAGGTATTCACATGCCATGATGCGCAACCCCCTCAAAAGCCAATCCAAAGAGCACAATTCAATATTCGACGTACGATGACGCTAGTCGTATCTTGTCGGACAAACATAATTAAATAGAAAGCTAACAAGACTAACATGCCTTGTCTAATCTTAAGTTGACACCTAACCAAAGCATGCAAACTACTTACAACGCTTTCTAAACCAAGGAATTAAGTGACTTACGACACTTTTTAATCTAGTTGGTAAAAAGGAGAAGTCACGAGAAAATAAGATGTTGACTTACTCGTTTACTAGTCAATAGGATTTAGGTGTATCTATTTTGGAAACCAAATCTTAGTAGACATTGTATTTACTATGAAATTTGGGGTTTAGAAGTTAAGTGAACGAGAGCATGGTAATGATAGATCTAGAAAACAGCAGTTTTCCTGTTGTGGTTTCTTTGTGTGCTCTGGGTTGAAATAAATTTGTATTTTATTCAATCTTGCTTCCTAACTTATATGGAGTTGTTAGGACTTGTTATTATGTTGATCTCTTACAATAAATCTACCCTAGAAAGTGTGTGCATGACTGAAAACTCGAATAAAAATGAATAGCATTTGTTACCTTCTAGTTTATTATTTGGATTGTTGAGTGGGCAAATCCTTATAGATTTGTTGTACCTAGATTTTTGTTATGGTTATGATAGATCCAGTACCATTTTGGTACTGTTATTTTTATGCTGTTATCTTCATTAAATTGCATGTGATCTTATAACAAAGCATGAGTAACAATTGTTATTTTTCCAGTTTTTATTATTTGGAATTATTGTGAAAGCTAGATCTTTGTGTGAACGCTTTGATAAATTTTGTGCTATGTTTTCTTTGAGTCCAGTACCATTTAGGTACTGATATTTTGATGCTTGTACCTATGTTAGCTTGCATGTCTCTTAATAATAAAGCATGTGTAAGCATTGTTATCATTATGCACTAGTATTGCTTCACTAGATTAAATAGCCTTATATTTTTATCTTGTATGCAAAGTTTTTTTTTCATGAGTAACCAGAGGCTTAGTACCTATTTTTACTTGGTATTAGTGGGCCATAGCCCACTGGTCCCATTGCATTTTAGCTTGAGGATAAAAATCCCCAACCATACACCTGTGTGAAAATAGCATGTCTCACTATGTGATTGATTTCTATTTTCCACCATGGAAAATATAATTGTTTCTTTTCACTTATGCAAGTGAGAAGCTTATTTCTTATTAGTAAATACTAATATGTTTAGGTGTGATCCCTTTGCTAGCATAATATTCCTTAGGGGTATCATGTTAAGAAATGTTTCACTATCGTGTGCTAAAATTAAATTGTTCGCAAATAAAATAAATTCCTCTTGATTGGTAGATTGTTTGTGAATAATTTTGAATTGAGTGTATGGATTTTTGAAAAGGTTTATATCACTTTTCATTACTTGCATAGCTACTGGTTGTGTGAGTTATACCTTGCTTGTTGCTAGTAATTGGTTAAAGGAAAACATAAATTGCTAGAAGAAATTTATGCATGTTTAATAGTTGTTTCATGGTATTGTTTTGATGTTTGTGCTTACTAGCATGAGTAAGTTTTGTGTACTGTTATTAGGTACACTTATATTCATTACTTGCTTGTTTAAGTTTAAACATCATGATAGCATTGTTTGCTTCTCTAGCGTGAAACTAGTTTCACCACTAGAAAATGGTGATTTTTGCTCTAGTATTACCCTCTTTTTATTTTATGAGTATATGTGTTGATATAGCATGTTTAGGAAGTTATTACTTCTGTTATCATGCCATGAATTATTTAGTTGCATGTTCTATGGTTATAGGATATGATTATCTCCTATAGCATGCTGGTGTAGATTTGTCATACTAGTGTGTGTTATTTGTGCAGTCCTATTTTTCTATGCCTGTGTAATAGGAGTTTTATCTTGTGTGAAGATGGTGTTTTAGAGTATCTGTATGATTGAATTCATTGGTTTTTTTTTAGCTACTGGTTGTTTGCTAATTGTTCATGATTGATGGATTCCAAAACCTCTAATAAACAATAACCTAGTGAATAAATAGTCTATTCATCTGCGGTTTTGTTTGCTTGCTTATTGGATTTTGTTGTAAATGTTTTACCTTAGCATGAGTTTATACTTGTGTTATGATTGTGCTTAAGAGTATCTTATTAAACTAAAACATCCAACTAAAATCATGAACATATTAAAGTGATAGTTGCTTGTGGTGGGTAATAACCACTGCCATGGGTATTATTCTATCTGTTTATTTTACCTTAGCAACCTAACCTTTGCACCCACAAGCTATTTTTTTTAGCTTATTATATACCTTATCATGAGAGTGGTACACCACTCCATATGTGTTATGTAATATGTGGGATATAGCTAGGAACTCATGTAAATAATTGAGGGTACATTTCCAGTTAGTTATGCACTAACCTTAATTTTTGTTTAAACTAGGAAACAAAAGTTTTGGACCTAAAGCAAGTACTGGTGTACTTCTTTTTAGAGTTAATTTGCTAATTTAGGGATGTACCCCTCCTCCCAAGAAAAGTCAAAGGGGGGAAGCACCTGCACTCCAACACTAACATTGTGTTTGTTGGCCCTCCCTTAGTCCTCGCTTGTGAATCTCGGGGACGAGATTCTTTTTAAGGGGGGAAGACCTGTCACATCCCAATTTTGGAATACCTGTTAACACAGTTGTTTTGCTAATGGCTTTACTAATAAACCTTGGTTGTGTTTGTTTGTGGTTGTTTAAGTGCAACTAAACAAACAAATTATATAAACTTGCAAACTTAAAAGGATAGCAAAGCAGTAAACTAAAAATATTCAACATATTGTTCCAATGATAAAAATATTCAACATATTGTTCCAATGAGTTTGGAAATATTTTCTAAAGCAAATATTGATCAAAGAGTTTTCCAAAACTATCTTATGAGTCCCATACATGTTGAATATTATTCCAAGACCTAAATTAAGAAAGAGGAAACACTTAATAAAATTTCCCTAAAAGATTATCAGAAAAAGAGGCATTCTTAAATGCTTCACCAAAATATTATCAAATGTTTTTCCAACCTTGCAAGATTAAAAACAAAGGTATTGGAGAGCATTGAATTGCTATCTCTAGTCACATAAATATTTTGGCAAAGCATTGTTAAAGAAAAGCCAAGTGCCTTATTAAATAGAAATTCCAATATTTCCAGAAACAGAAAACTAAAACAAGTTACTATTGGAAACTTTCTTTAAATGATTTGAAATTAATACCATTGCTTCCTTATATCAAATAAGGAACACACACAAGAGGAGACCAAAAATTGAATCCATTAAAGCCCTGAAAACATGATTTTTCTCCACAGCAACATTTGGAATTTTGAACAAGTTTGTTCTACAAACGTTTTCAAAATGCCATGAAATAAATACCACATGCTCTATATCATAAATAAGGATGAAAACCAAAAGGGCACAAGTTTTTGAATAACTTAAGTTGCCAAAAACCCCTGTTTTCTTGACAGCACCTTTTTGAAATTTGAACAAGTTTGTTCTATGAAGTAACTCAAAATGACTTGAATTTTCTACCACATAAGGAACACATCAAATAAGGAATGTGTGCCAAAAATTATCATTTTTGGAAGTTCCTAAGTAGGTTAATAAATTCAATGTCCATTTATGCAAGAATTCAAATTTGAACAACTTTGAATTATCAAGTTTATTCAATTGAGCCAATTTTCACATATGTTGTGTATCTTAACCAATAAGAATTTTGGGCAAAAGGATTTCAAATTTTGACTTTGTTTGCTTAGGGAAAACAACCTTTTTCAGAAAGGACAGGGACCCATTTGTAAATACCCAAGGACCTAAATGTTATCCAAGTCATCTCCTACCTCTAGCCATGCTGTAGAAACAGCACCCCTACTCCATGCCTTCGAAGGGAAGGAATCCTTGGGGATAAAGAGGCCCCCCATGTGCCTTGTCTGCCTCATTGCCCTATCTCTCTCCCCATTAGCTTCCCTCTCTCTCTCTATTTCTTTGCAAACCGAAACCCTAGCCATTAGAGCTCACCATCGATTTGGCCACGGGTGACCTCGCCGCCGGTCGCCTCTTGAACCATTCGCTCCGCCTCGTCGTGGTACTCCTCCCTGCTGAAGGAATCGGACCGGAATGCATCGAGGAGGCCGCGCCGTCCCGATTCCTCTTCGGCCCCGACGGCACTCCGGCGACGGATTCCCGCCGCCTCGAGCTCCCTCCTCCTCATCCGAGTCGTCCCTCGAGTTCACGGTGAGCACGCGGTTCTCCCCGACCGATTTCCCCTCTCCCTCTCGTCCAAAATCGCCGTCGCGTCGTGGACGTGTCCGGCCGCCGCCGTGTCCTCGTCGCCGGCCGCGCTCCGATGCCTCCCTGGAAGCGAGGCCACCCTAGGATGGTTCCCCTTGTTGTATGCTACGTGTAGATGTCTTTGTTTTGCGTTTTGGTGGTTTAAAACGCCGGATTGGAAGCTCGCCGGAGACGCCCGCCGGCGAGTGACGTCGCAGTGAGGTCACGCTGGCGTCGTCCTCCCTTGACCCGCGCGGGAGCAAGTCAAACCGGCAGGTGGGTCCTCGCTGTGCCGCGTGGCCGCCCGCGTGGCCGCTGGCCCGCAGGTCAGCGACTTGTGGCTGGGATCTGCCGCGGTGACAAATGTTTTGGCCGGCCCAGATTCAGATCTGGCCCATGTAATGTTCTTTTCCATTTATTTTTCTTGCAGATTGTTGCATAGTTACTTTTGGCTCTAAAAGGCAACCAAACAAATGAATTTGACCAAACCAAAATTCACAGATGTAAATAAACTAAATCTAAACCACATCCATTTTGTAGATCTACATTTGGGTGAATAATTTTGAAATGAAAAATGATTTGGCAACAGGTACCAGAAACACCAAAATGAGCACCATTTTTATTTTACAACTCAGAATGAAGTGAGGCAAATTGCATTGGAAAGCCCTTGAAATTATCTAACAGGAGCAGTTAACCGCGTTTCCAAATTCATTGTATTTTTGAAATGGCATGCAATTTGGTAAAACACCAGAGAGCACTTTGGTGATTTTTATAAATTAATTAAAGATGAATTTTGATGCAAACCAAATTGGATGGTCTTGTATATGTTAAGGTCTATCCAAAACTAGAAGGATTTAATTTTTAGAGCATCCTAGAAAATTTGGTGGACAGATCTTTGATTTGCTTGTTTCTGCCATTTTGGCATTTTAAGAAATTAAATTGTGTGATTATATTTTTGTGTTTCCATATTGCTTTCTAGCATGTATAAGTTGTGTGAACTTGTTTTCTAAGATGTGCTTAGCTATTTTAGCATGTTATATTGTGTGGACTTGAGTGGAGAAGAAATAGGATTTATATTAGTAGCATATGTTTTATCTCTAGTTTATTACTTGCATATAATTTTTGATTGATTAATTTGTGTGCAAGTGATTGAATTGTTGTGTTGAGATATTAGATTCAGTACCATGTTGGTACTTATATTTTGTTAGTATCCCCTCTGCTAGCTTGCATTTGATTGGTAGAAAAGCATGAGTAGCTTTGTCTTCACTATGAGATTGTTATGGAAAAATTCCCTCATGTGTGGAATTTTTGACATGAACATTCGTGATTGTTTAGCCACATAATTTTTGTATTGTGTTCATAGGACCAGTAGCATTTTGATGATGTTATTATGAGTACTTGATCCCTAGAGTTTTCACATGTGTGAAAACAATAGCATGAGTAGCATTGCCTTGCTTATTTTTGCACCCTATTATTTTCTGCTAGTATCGTTATTGCACTAGGTGCTAGTTTAGGTTTTTGCTAATTTTTGTCAAGTATGACCAGAGGCATTGTGACCTCTTAATGCTTTGTTATGCTAGTGGAACACCCACTGGTTTCATTGCATTTTTGGTGGAAACATTATTTCCCCCACACTAGATGCATTTCTCTTATGTAGTTTCATAACTAATGAGTGCCTAGTATTTTTGCTTTGGAAATTTTTGTGCTAAATGAAAATGGATATGCTTCTGTTTGTAAGTGGTTGTAATCATGTGTGGCTTGCTAGGAAAAATCCATCTTTGGAGTGTTGTTTTATTCCTCTAGTAATGCCCTTTTTATTACCACTAGTATGTAGGAGTTGCCCTGCAAATTGATGTCTTGTTTTATCAAATGGGATATTTTTGTTATAGCAAGTATAGATGTTTTTCACTCCTGTTTTTATGACATGGACCCTCTGGTTGTATTTCAATTAATTGATTGAAATGCATCCATTGATTCATCATGTTTGAGTAGTACTAGATTCCCTAGCATTTTTGTGTTGAATTAATTTTTCTGCCAACTTGTGTTTGGTGGATATTTGTGTATCCTTGCATGAGGACATGTTTTCATTCCCATTATGATAACATGGTTCCTTGTTTGCATTTTAGTACTTTACTTATTATGCATGCTTGCATAGCAAATTTGTAGTAGAAGCATGTCAATAGGATTCCTCCTTTTTAGTCATTGTTTCTATTGTTCTCACTATGAGAAATTGTGTGTTTTGTGATGAGTCTATTAACTTGTTACACTTGTGTAGGCTCACTGATTTGTAAAAGTAACTTTTGCAAATCATGTGTTTCATTTATTCTTGATGTCAATTTAGACTCAGTAGAATGGCTACCCTTTTATTTTTGTGGTTGGGTTGATAGACCCATTACCATGCTTATTATTGTGCATGTTTTATACACTTTTAGTAGTCTCACCCTTGTGAAACTAAATGTATTTTGGGCTTATTAATATCTTGGTATGAGAGTGGTACACCCACTGAATCCATGATATTAAGGTTGTGAGATATGTTCCCTCCAACCTTGAGCTGTCTTATTAAATGGCATTTCTGCCAAGTAGGTTTGTTTGATTGTTTGCCTCAATTAATAATTGAGTGATTGGTTATTATTAGGTTTCCTTGCTGTATGTATTTTTATGTATGGTTGCTTGCCTTGATTGGTTCTGAATGTGTGTCCTTTATTCCTTTTACGACGTTAGAAAACGAAGAGGAAGGAAGTGTCGTGAAGATCTGTTTCAAGTTCCAGTCACTCCAAAACCAGGGACACAAGGAGATACCAGGCAAGCCATCCTGATGCTTGCTGATACAATACTTATCATTATCTATCATGCATGTTTTACCTCTGAAGTTTTACAAAAACTTGATTATCAAAACTATTTTTGATGTGGAATTTACTACTATACTATATTATAGGTTACTATCATGCCAGTAGTTAAACTTGGTAATACCAAGCCCATAAGCCACCATATGGTATTTATTACCATCAAATATATCAGTCCCTAAGTGGACACCCTAAAATTGTGATTCTACAAAACAAAGGCTTTACGGAAAAACCCGGAGAAAAGGAGATCCTTGTTCTCCGGAGGAATGTGGAAGTGGTCATTTTTGAGAAAGTGGTGTTTTCAAAAATGACACATAACCTAGTCTTCGCCGGACAACCTTTACCGTACTGCCACCCTACCCCAACATGGGCAAGGGGCTTAACTTGAAGTTTGTTCTTATTAGTGTGTGCTATCTCAATGTGCTATAGGGGATGGGATCCTCTGAACCGAATGTCGTGGAGACATATAAAGTGTGGGATTAATTTTCCCTCCGGATGCATCAGTTGAGGCATCCTGGCTTGGCGGGGATTAGCTCGGTGCCGGGGATGTGGTAAAACTCAACTGAGAGATAGGCATATTCTAGCTTGAACATAGTGGATGGTTATGATCATATACCTGATGTTTACATACTGTTGTTACAGTCCGTGATTGTTCACGGGAGGTGTACTGGATCTGGTGGATGTGTACACCTCTGCAGAGTACAACTTTTTCGAAGAAGCCGCGTCCTCGGATATGGACAGTTGAATGGCCATGTAGCTAGCATTGTGTCAATGTTTTCAAAAAGGAGATTTTGAAAGGGAAATTTTGGAAAGGAAGTGTTGAACTTGTGAAGTTCGGAAAGAAAGGAAACTTATACCGTGGAGGTATCGTCGATGATGAAAAGCCAGATGATGTTATACAAAACAAAATGTTTTGCAAAGAAAACCTTTTCTACTCTAAGCAAGAATTCTGGAAACTGATTCCAAGAAGTTTTGCAAAGAGAAAATATTCTTTAAGAAAAGCTTTACAAAACCTCTTGTACATGTGATATCTACAAGAGAATTAAGACTATATTATTTTCTTCTGAAGTGTCTTCTTCAACGAAGATACAGATAAACTTGACTGCAACTGTGGTGTCATCATATATGAACACCATTGATAGTGAACCATATTTATAGCCTACCTATTCCACCATATAAGCATATTTGCATGATTGGTAAGTGAAATGATGGATGTCTTGCTGAGTACATTCAAATGTACTCATTATGGTTTCGCCCCTGGTATCTACTTATCAGATTTGGAGAAGGAGCCTCCAAGGGATATCTATGAAGAGAAGTACGGAGTTGACGGCTTTGCGAACTAGGATCGTCTCCGGGTCAGCAGCCTGTAGGTTAAGGCGTGACTTGGGCTCAACTACGTTGTGTTTTATTTGTCTTCCGCTGTGTTTGATAAGTTGCCTGCCCCATGTGGCAGTTGCGTTAAACTTGATCATGTGATCATTTGTGTAATACCTCTATGTATTCGTGTAATGGATGATGTATTTCTGTGTGCCAACTTTGTATGTTGTTCACGACTGATCTTTCTGGGATCGTGAATGTATGCATACGTAGGGTTTCAGACTGCCGGTCTGGGGTCCTTACAGATACCTTTCGAAAAGTTGCAAAAACCGTTAATGGTAAATTCCCCTGGTTGCAACTGGCAAACCACCATGGTTACGCCAGAGCTCATGGTTGAGGTGGGATCCTTACAATTCCCTGCAACCTTCATTGCCCTAAAATCCACTGACCTTGATGTCATACTGGGCATGGATTGGCTTGCTAAATATGGAGCTGTCTTGGATTGTGCAACAAAATGCCTCACCTTGAAACATCCTTCCGGTGCCATCATCGACTATTGGTCTGAGTTCACCATTCCTCCTTCAGCATGCACACGACTTTCTCCTGAACTGCAGCTGTACTTCATGCAAGGTGATTACCCTCCTGAAATTCATGAGTTACCTGTAGTCAGTGATTTCCCTGATGTGTTTCCTGAAGAGTTACCTGGCATGCCACCTGATCGAAGTGTGGAGTTTGTCATTGAGTTAGTCCCTGGTACCGCTCCTATGTCAAAAAGATCTTACCGTATGGCCCCAGAGGAGTTGGTTGAATTGAAACGCCAAATTGAGGAGTTAGAAGAAAAGGGTTTCATCCAACCTAGCACATCTTCTTGGGGTTGTCCCACTATCTTTGTCAAGAAGCGGGATATCAATGTTCCACGTCTGGTTGTTGACTATCGGCCGCTGAATGCAGTGACCATCAAAAACAAGTACCCTCTTCCAAGAATCAATGACCTCTTTGATCAATTAGCTGGTGCAACTGTCTTTTCTAAGATGGACCTGCGATCAGGATACCATCAAATAAAGATCAGAAAGGAGGACATTCCTAAAACGGCGTTTACCACTCGTTATGGTCTTTACGAATACACCGTCATGTCTTTCGGTCTTACTAATGCTCCAGCTACCTTCATGAGGCTTATGAACTCGGTATTCATGGAGTATCTTGATAAGTTCGTCGTGGTCTACATCGACGACATCCTGGTCTATTCCAAAACCGAAGATGATCATTCTGAACACCTGCGTTTGGTGTTATCCAAACTCCGTGAGCACAAGCTTTATGCCAAGTTCTCCAAGTGTGAGTTCTGGTTGAAAGAACTCGTTTATCTCGGACACGTGGTGTCTGCCGAAGGTGTTGCCGTTATTCCAGACAAGATCCAAACTACTCTGGACTGGGAAACACCTAAATCAGTCAAGGATGTTCGGAGTTTTCTCGGACTGGTAGGTTATTACCGTCGTTTCATCGAGAACTTCTCCAAAATTGCCAAACCTATGACTGAACTTCTTAAGAAAGGCAAAAAGTTCGAGTGGTCAGAAAAAGCAGAGGAAAGTTTCCAAACTCTGAAAACCAAACTGACTACCGCTCCTGTGCTTGTTCTTCCTGATACGAGCAAGGACTTTGTCATCTTCTGTGATGCCTCTCAACAAGGACTCGGTTGTGTGTTAATGCAAGAAGGTCATGTAGTGGCTTATGGTTCTCGTCAACTGAAACCACATGAGCACAACTATCCAACCCATGATCTTGAGTTAGCAGCCGTGGTCCATGCTCTCAAGCAATGGCGTCATTATCTCCTTGGAAACCGATGTGAGTTATACTCAGATCATCAGAGTCTGAAATATCTGTTCACCCAACCGGATCTGAATCTCAGACAGAGAAGATGGTTGGAAGTAATCAAGGACTTTGACTTGGGTCTCAATTATCAACCCGGCAAAGCAAATGTCGTTGCTGACGCGCTAAGTCGGAAATCTTATTGCAATAATTTGATGATACAGCAAGCCCAGCCTTCTCTTCACGAGGAGTTCTCTAAACTCAACCTTGAAATCGTTCCTACTGGTTATTTAGCCAACCTTGAGGTAAAACCTTTCCTTGAGGACCAGATCAAGAAAGCTCAAAAGCGGGATCTGGGAATCGCCAACATCAAGAAGAACATTGCTAGTGGTGCAGCTAAATGTTTCTCCATCGATGATCAAGGTGTCGTATATTTTGGCAACCGTCTGGTAGTGCCGAAGATACGGAATCTGAGGAAGCAAATACTCCAAGAGGCTCATGACACACCTCTTTCTATTCATCCTGGTAGCACCAAAATGTATCAGGATCTACGTCAAAGATTCTGGTGGTCCCGTATGAAGCGGGAGATCGCTCAGTATGTTGCTGAATGCGACGTATGTCGTCGTGTGAAAGCAGAACATCAAAGACCAGCCGGTGTTCTTCAACCCCTACCTATTCCTGAATGGAAGTGGGATGAAGTGGGTATGGATTTCATCACCGGTCTTCCCAAGACAAAGAAAGGCCATAATGCTATCTGGGTGGTGGTTGACCGCCTATCCAAAGTTGCTCACTTCCTTCCTATCCGAGAAGATATCACTGCTATCCAACTGGCGGATCTGTATGTATCCAGAATAGTCAGCCTTCACGGTGTTCCAAAGAGGATCATCTCTGATCGTGGAAGTTTGTTCACCTCCAAATTCTGGGCAAGTTTCCAGCAAGCTATGGGAACCCGTCTATCCTTCAGCACTGCGTTCCATCCACAAACCGGTGGTCAAACTGAGAGAGTTAACCAGATTCTTGAGGACATGCTTCGAGCTTGTGTTATATCGTTCGGTAAGGATTGGGAGAAGTTTCTTCCATATGCCGAGTTCACTTATAACAATAGTTATCAATCTAGCTTGGGCAAGGCTCCTTTCGAAGTTCTTTACGGCCGCAAATGCCGAACTCCGCTGAATTGGTCTGAAACCGGTGAAAGATCGTTCTTTAGTCCGGATGTAATCAAGGAAGCGGAAGAAATCGTTCGTGTCATTCGTGAACGACTGAAAACAGCTCAGTCTCGCCAGAAAAGCTATTATGATCGTCATCACCAAGATGTTCATTACGAGATTGGCGAGAAAGCTTACCTTCGAGTCACACCTCTGAAAGGTGGAAAACGGTTCGGAATCAAAGGCAAACTGGCTCCTCGTTATATCGGTCCTTTCCCTATCATTGGAAAACGAGGTCAAGTTTCATATCAACTGTAGTTGCCTCCAGGATTTCCGGATGTCCATGATGTATTCCATGTCTCGCAACTCAAACGTTGCTTCAAAGATCCTGTTCGTGGTGTGGACCACGAAACCATCAAGCTCAAGGATGATCTCTCTTATAAAGAGGTTCCTGTCCGTATCCTCGATGAGGCCGAACGAAGAACTCGTAGTCAAACTATCAAGTTCCTCAAAGTTCAGTGGTCGCATCATTCTGAGAACGAAGCAACCTGGGAACGAGAAGATCGTTTGCGATCTAAGTACCCCGATTTCTTTTCTAAAACCTAGGAATCTCGGGACGAGATTCTTGTAAGGGGGGTAGACTTGTAACATCCCTACTTTTGTGTAATAAAGAGAGGTGTTGTGTACATGGCATGCATGCATGAAAACTGGACAAAAATTTTTGCTTTTAAAATTTAATCAGAGAATTACCAGAAAATCACTTAAACTTGTTTCAAACAAAGTTGTTCTGCAAAGTTTCTCAAATGGAACCAAACTTATGCTAGAAAGGTAGCAAATTTAGAGAGCTTTCCAACGACTATTTTTGTGTAATTTTTGGTTCACAAAAAGGCCCTCAAATTTCTGTTTTGGGATCTGTTTTAAAAATTCCAGGGACTTCTTTGCAATTCCAATTTTCTCCCAGGGGGTTTTCTTGAAAACCCTGTCGTCTTCCTCCTGTCCGGTGACAGGAGGGCAACCGCCGCCGCGCCACCTCCTGCTTCCTCTCCCTGTCGACGTGGAGGAGAGGATTAGGTCTCCTCGGTGCCGTCCGAATCGAGAGCACCTCGCAGAAACTCCCTCTCTCGCCTTCTCCTTCCCCTGTCACTCCCTCCGCCGAAAAACCACCGCCGCCGTGATCTGCCCCCGTCGCCGCTGCACTGCTTCCCCCACCTCCTCGTTGAACCCATCAGGTGCGCCGTCGAGTCCTCTACGCCCTCGAGCAGCCGCAGCAGCCGGGATGCCGTAGGCGCCGCGAATCGCGCCGCCTCCTTCCTCCTCTCCGGTCGCCGGAGAACTCCACCGCGCCGCCGTTCTATGCTCCCTCCGGCCCCGTCGTCAGCTCCGTTGAGCTCGTGGTGAGCTCCTTCGCCTTCCCATCCCCTCCATTTGCCCTATTCCGTTCGGAATCAGCGAGTTCGCCGGAACCCGAACCTTCCGCCGCCGCCCGCCGTCAGTTCCTCGCCGCCGATCGTCCCTAGCCAGCGGCGCCGCCCCTGTTGGGTTCCCTGCGACGAGGAGCACCCGAGGAGCCATCCAGCGCTTCCCGGGATGCCCTCCTCCGCCGCCAGCGTCCGCTTCCGGCCACCGGCCGGCCACCGTGAGGTCACGGTGATGTCACCGTGACATCACCTGCCCACGTGGCACGCCAAGTGGCCTTCTTTTGTCTGTTTTAAACTGTACAGTGGGCCCGCAGGAGAAATAGAAAACAGAAATAATTGTTCTTTACAAAATTAATAACTTTTATTTCACAGCTCCAAAAATTATGAAAAAAATATGTATGTGTTCAGAAAAATGAGAGCTATTTATTCATGTCATTTTCATACATGTTCAGCCAAGTTTAAAATGAGGCCACTTTTGTAATTTGCATTTAATTCAATTAAATATTGAAAATAAAGTTTTTATTCAACAAAAATAGAAAATTAAGTGTAATATACCACTTTGATCAGTGAAACAAATGCAATCCAACTATGAGGTTTACAAAGTCATTTGAGCATGTTAGCTTGGTCACATCTTCAGTTTAGGGTTTTTCTCCCCCTCCGGTGTTCGACGTTCACGGCACGAAACCCTAGCTTCCTGCTCCATCTTTTAAGCTTCATTTCAATTGCATTGTTTTACTCATGCATACATATTGTGCATTGCACTGTCGTCAAGTATTGATTGTTTGCCTTCTTTCCGGTGTTGCTCGCTATCGGTAGACCGAGATCCGGAGGTCGACCCGGCGTTCTACGATAACCCGAGCTCTACTGTCGACGAGCAAGGCAAGCACAACCTCATGGCTTCACCCATGTTTTGAGTCTTTCAACCTCTTACTCATGCATCCGGTTCAACTTGGTTTTGAGTCAGTTAGAGTAACCTTTCCATTGCATGACCCCTCCCCTCACATGTCACCTTCATACCGGTTTACCCTCCTAGTATGACTAGGTTTGTTTGAGTAACGTAGAGCCTTGTGTGTTCAATGCTTAGACATGCTTAGTCTTATGATCTGCTTCATCCGGTTGATGAAATGCCGATAATGCGTGAACCTAGTATGGAAGGTGTTTATGCTTTGTTATGGTTGATTAACATGATTAACATGGCATGGATGTTGAGGCCACTGTGGGTTGTGGTGTTTGTCTCGTTCATGCCCCTAGGTGCGAGTTCTCGCCTTCGAAGCCAAGACTGAACGTACAACCACGCGCGGGCCAATGAACCCCGCTCGGCTAACTAACTTGTTTAGTCACTTCCATGGGTCACATAGATTGAAGTTTCCATTTGCGGGTGTGTCATAAAACGTTTTGGAGAAAACTAGGACGTGACCGGGACCAGTGATGGACGTACACGGATCTTGTCCCGACTCACAGAACAGGTGCCGTCAGGAGGTGGCCAACTCCCTGTTGACGGGGGTGGCCCTGTTTGGGTTGACTCATGGATAGGGCTAAGCAAGGTAAAGGCCGTGGTCGACCACACTCTGCCGCGCTCTTAGAGAGGAGCGTTACCGCGTGGCGTTAAGAGTCGGTTGATACGTGTGGGTAAAGTGTACCCCCTGCAGGGATAAATCTTTCGGAAAGCCGTGTCCACGGTTATGGACGACTTGGCAACGGATTCTGTGATCATAGACAACTCTAACGGAATGACTAAAACTTGCTGGCAATGAATGAAGGATGCCTCCTCGACTACGTCGACAGGGGTGATTCTTATAGCATAAGGTAGTCTGGGGTTGAGAAAGTACTTGGTGGACTAAAGAACATAATGATCTCAGTAGTTGAGTAGATTCCTCCTCTGTTTCATAAATGCTCTATTACACGTGCTTTTCTTCCTCAACTTCGGAAAACAAAGTTGGCTTTATGCAAAGAACCTTAAAAGCCAAGTCTTGCTGAGTACCTTTTGTACTCAACCTTGCCTCGTTGTTGTTTTGTTTCAGACTTCGGTGACGCAGCTGAAGAGGGGTTCTACCTCGACGTCGACGAGTAGTTAGGAGTTCCCAGGCAGCAGTCTGGTATCTGTAGTATGGGTTTGGCTACGTTGCTTATGTTTCGGACTCTTAGTCCTTTTGCTCTTGTTGTATAGCAACATATTTGCTTTCGCTGCTTGTTGTAATGTTGGGTTGCTGGACCTATGTTGGTCTTGTAACCTCTTTGTGTAAGCTACTCTATTATGCCTTGTTTAATACAACTTTCATGTCTAGAGTACTGCTTTGATCGATTGTTGGTCTCGAGCCTGTTGTTATACAGTTTTGGCTATGCCTGCATAGTTGTCGCAGTCGAGGGGTTGTGGAGCCGATGATCCATGACCGAGCCCGCCTGCCGAAGATATCCAGCCTGGGGCGAGGTAACCCCAGTAACCCTCGATTGTTGTTGCACTTTCTGGACACATAGCATCTCTGTATAACTCTGGTCCCGTTCCTTCAGTTTCATCCGACTCGTGGATGCTTGGGTATACATATCTGGTTATGACTAGCATGGACACAAGGAGTAGTAGACCGGGGATCCGGACTACGTGCCGATGAATCCGGTCTGCCTGCCGTTGTTTGTTGCGGCCGGGGCTGGTAACCCCGAAGCCCTTGTGGGTCCACTGCTAGGAGCACATGACAGTTTGTATATCTCGGGGTCCGGGGTCCGACACCCACTTGGCTACTCTGCCACTTGCTTCCTTGTTGCCCAGAATATCCGAGATGGGAGCAGAGCTCACCACTCTGATGGGATGCTCCTGGAAATAGTGCTTCAGCTTCTTGGCGCCCAGGTACACGCCGTAAGTCATCTTCTGGTAATGCGGGTAGTTCTGCTTGGAGCTGGATAGCACCTCACTGAGATAATACACTGGCCGCTGCACAGTCTTGCCTTCTTCTTCTCTTTCCACCACAATCACCACACTGACTAGTTGGTTGGTTGCCGCAATGTACAGCAACATTGGCTCTTTGGGTAGCGGACTAGCCAGGATGGGAGCGCTACCCAGCATGGCTTTCAACTCCTTGAATGCTACATCAGCTTGTGGTGTCCAGACAAACTTGTCGCTCTTCTTCATCAATTGATAAAGAGGCAAGGCCTTCTCGCCCATTCTGCCCAGGAAGCGACTCAGAGAAGCCAGGCATCCAGTGAACTTTTGCACATCCTTCAGTGATCTCGGCAAAGACATGCTCTCTATAGCTTTTATCTTTGAATGATTGGCTTCAATGCCCCGACTGGATACCAAGAAGCCGAGTAGCTTGCCAGCCGGGACGCCAAAGGTGCATTTAGTTGGATTCAACTTCATCTTGTGCTTGCGCAAGTTGGCAAAGGTTTCCTCAATGTCACTAAGCAGAGTATGTGTTTTATTCGTTTTGATGACAATGTCATCTACGTACACCTGCACATTTTTGCCAATTTGATAATGCAAGCATTTCTGCATGCATCTCTGATAGGTAGCCCCATCATTCCGCAACCCAAAGCACATGACACGATAGCAATAAGCCCCGTACGGGGTAATAAAGGCATTCTTTATTTGATCATCCGGGTTGAGAGCTATCTGATGAAAACCAGAGTAGGCATCTATGAAAGACAAAAGCTCACAACCAGCAGTGGAATCGATCACCTGATCTATGCGGGGTAGCGGAAATGGATCCTTGGGGCAGGCCTTGTTCAGGTCGGTGTAGTCCACGCACATGCGCCATGTGGTGTTGGCCTTGGGGTCCTCCTTCTTCTTCTCAACCATAACCGGGTTGGCTAGCCAGTCCGGATGCAATACCTCCATGATAAAATTGCTTATCAGCAACTTGGTGATCTGATCACCGATAGCCTTCCTTCTCTCATCACCAAAGCGGCGCATAGCCTGCTTAACCGGCTTGGTGTCATGCCGCACATGCAGCGAGTGCTCAACCAACTCCCTCGAGACGCCCGGCAGATCCTCATTGGACCATGCAAAGACATCCCGATTCTCATGGAGGAAGTGGATGAGCTCGCTTTCCTATTTCTCTCCCAACCCGGCGCCAATGATGGCAACACGGTCTGGGAACTCAGGATCAACCTGGACCTTCTTTGTCTCCTGGGATGCCTGGAATGCAGTTCCGTACTAGGAACTCGGCATGCCAGGAGCACCGACTTGCGCTGCTTGTGCCAAAGCCACCACTTCGTGTATCTTCTTCTTCTCGGCAGCAATGACCATGGACTCCGCCAGCTGAGAACTAGCAGACGCGCATTCAAAGGAACGCTTGTAATCACCCGAGATGGTGATGACTCCATTGGGACCAGGGATCTTCATCTTCAGGTAGGCAGCATGGGTAGAGGCCATAAACTTGCTGAGGGCAGGCCTACCGAGTAGAGCATGGTAGGGGCTCTGAAGATCAACCACCTCAAACTGCAGGCTCTCGGTGCGGCAGTTCTCCCTAGTACCGAATAAGACATCCACCCAGATGCGGCCGATTGGAGCACAAGATACTCCCGACACAATGCCATGGAATGTGGTCCTGCTGGGTAGCAACATGTTCTCGGCAAGGCCGAGCTTCTCCAGTGTATCCCGGTACATGATGTTGATGCTGCTGCCGTTGTCTATCAGAACCTTGCTGAACCTGACATTCTTCTGAGTACCCAAGAAGGTAGGATTCACCACCAGAGCATAGATACCCGGGTTGGGCATCACCCTAGGATGATCAGCTCTGGACCACGTGATTTCTTGGTTGCACCAATGCAGGTAGTGAGGCACAGCAGGGATCACAACATTTACCTCCATTGCGCACCTATGCAGTGAATGCTTGTCGGCTGGCTCGGTGGTGAAAATCATGTAGCTCTCGTGGTGTTCCTGGTACTGGCCGGTTGCGGTCTCCCCCACCATTGTTGCCGTTGTTGTTGTTGTTGTTGTTGTTGTTGTTGTTGTTGTTGTTGTTGTTGTTGTTGTTGTTGTTGTTGTTGTTGTTGTTGTTCCTGTTGTTGTTGTTGTTGTTGTAGTTGCGGTTGTTGTTGTTGTTGAAGTTGCGGTTGCCGTTGTTGTAGTTGCGGTTGGCTCCCTGAGCCACTTGGTTCACGTTCTCCCTTCTCGAAAACACTGCCGGCCTGGGAGCAGCTGCCCGAACAGGCTGCACGTTGGCTCCCGAGAGTGGCAGAGGAGGAGGAGGGGGCAGCTGACCAGCGTCTTCATTCTTGATTTGGTCCCACCAGCTGCACTGCCGGGTAGTGTGGTTGGCTGGCCTACTCGGATGCCGAGTATGGAAGCTGCATGGCCCAACCTTCATGTTCTCAAAGATAAAGCTCGGAGCGGGATCCGTTTGCCGCTACCCTGCTGGGGAGCATTGTATGGCTTCTTGATGCCTTGGACCTGATTCTGGTTCTGCCCATACTGGGCTCCAGCAGTTTTTTGCCTTTGGCTACCCCCAGCAGCCGTAGTCACAGCATTCACCTCCTCGGGATCATACCGAGTATCAATGCGGTCACCTCTGCGCTTGTTTATGAAGTCATTGCGCCTGCTGCTGTCTTGGTGCTTCCTTCTCGGCTCAGGAGAGTCGAGCAGAGGCTGAGTTGGGTCGCCGAGTGCATACATATCTGCAATCTTGATCGTCTCGGCGAGCGTACTCGGCATCTCTCTCTGCAGCTTCTGCCATAACATGCTGCCATGCCTGGAGCCTTGAGCAAACCAAGTAATGGCCTGGGCCTCATTCACACCTTCACAGGTGTTCCTCAAAGTGCTCCACCGAGTAAGGTACTCGCGGTCAGTCTCCTCTTCCCGCTGCTTGCAAGCGGACAGTTGCTGCGGCCTATTCGGCCTCTTGTACATGCTGGTGAAGTTGCTGATGAAGGCTTCAGAGAAGTCTAACCAGCAGTTGATGCTGTCCTTGGGCAGGTTGTTGAGCCAAGTCCGAGCAGGACCCTCCAGCATCTGCGGAACATACCGCACAGCCCATCTCCGGTTGCCGCCTGCGATGTGCACGACGGTAACATAGTCACTTAGCCAGTCTTCCGGCTTGGTGCTGCCATCATAACACTTGGTCCCCCTAGACAGCTGGAAATGGTTTGCGGAGGGCTCCTCCATGATGCGGCGACCAAAGCAATCTGGGCCAGGTGGTCCCCTGTTCTCGAGCTGCGCAGACCGATTGATTCGGTCCAGCTTGTATCTTGCGTCACTGGGCTCCAGCATGCGGTCACCCAGACGGTCAGTGACATCTCTTGGGTCAGCATAGCCGGCTAGCTCCATTGCCGAGTACCATCATCATAGAGGTTTTCCTGCACAACTGCGGGCTGCACCACCGGGTTGGCTGCTGGCGCAGCCGCACGCGGCTGTGCTCCCGCTGGCTGCTGCGTCCGCTGCCGAGTAGATTGGGCGGCAGGACACCGAGAAGGTCCTGCATGGTCTCCCTCTTGCCTCTTGCTGTGAGCTTTATTGGCTTGATAGCCTGCTCCTGCAGTATTGTGTTTCTGGCCGGGCTGCCGCGGCACAGCGTGTTGTTTTCCGGCGACAGACGGGTCGTACACCTGCATCTGTCTACTCTTCCCAGAGTGCACACTCTGGTCCCTCTCATTGCCGCGAAGCGGCGATGAGGCCTGATCGGTAGATCTGACCGCACGCGAGTGCACAATATGAGAAGCGCCAGCACCCGGATTGGCTTTCCGGAACTCCTCGTTCTGCCTGCCAGCCTCTAGCACTAGCTCGTTGAGTCTCTCCTGCTGCCTAGCGCGCGCGTCACCAGTGAGATGCGGCAACTCAGCAGCCACTGCCTCTGCAGCCCTAAGAGTTTTGGCGGGGTTCTATATCCAGGCCTACTAACAGTGTCCAAACTAGTAGATTGGCTAGCAGCCCTACCATATCTAGCCAGCTCAGCGCCTAAGTTGCGACGAGTAATGCCGATCTTGCTAGGCAGCCTAGAAACAGGAGTAAAGCCATGCGCTGCATTGTACTTGTTTTGCGCCAGGTTAAGCTCATGCCTAACCTTCTCCAGCTCCTGGGTCTCCGCGAGTAGCGCTTGACGCTGCTGCTCGATCTGCGCCATCATGGCGGCGAGTTCCGCCTCGGTGGGTTGCGTCATGCCCAGCTGCACGGTTGCGCCTCCGCGAGCAACTGGTATCGCCGTGGACGTGGAAGGATCCACGTAGCCCAGAATGTTCTGGGGCTTCTCGTAGGGCTTGTGGCCCTTCGCACCAGCAGGTTCCTCGATGACGCCAGCGGTAGCGGCCGCGCCCTTCCCGGCTTCGATAGCCGGGCCTGTCATCATCACCTCCACGTTGTCCGCAGAGCAGCCAGAAGGCTTCCCGCGGGCAGCGAGTACAGCAGGAGGATCTTCCGTGACGAGCACCTCCTCCGGGAACTCGCGGATGATGATGGTGGCGACGTAGACCAGATGCGTGCTGAAGGAGAGCACCGAGCCGCCTGCTGGCATGGGTCTACCGCCGAAATCTCCGGCGTTGTCAGTGACGAAGTCGAAGGAGCCGAATCTGTGGACAAGGCCACAGACCACGCGCTCCCCTGAAGCTGAAATCGGCCCCGTCCGAATGTGAACTCCAGCCAGCGCCGCTGGTAGCCCCACGGTGGGCGCCAACTGTCGTGGTGGTATCACGGCAGATGCCATAGGATGGCTAAAGTGTTGGGGCCGATGGACGCTGGAGGTATCCGGGGAGGGATCGCACGGCGAGTAGCCGCGCGTTGGGTATCTCTAGCACTGCAAACAACAAGATCTACCCAAGTTCAGCGCCCTCGTGTGGAGGTAACACCCCTACTCCTGCCTCTCTCTCCATATGTGTGTTCTCCGAGTAGCCACAGTACACAGTATGCCTCTTGGCCGAGTAGCCACTCGGTTGTTCTCTCTAGCTCTAGTGCTGGTTGTAGCAATAAATGCGAAGTGAAGCAACGTCCCTCGCGCAGGAGGGGGCAGGGCACCTTATATACTGGTGCCCAGCTGAATAAAGAAAGACTATAAGGTACACTCGATGGGACATGCCCACTGCAGGACAGCGCACGCCTCCGGCTTCTCGCTGACGCGGGTGCGGGAAGTCGTTGCGCCGTTCGGTAGATGGGACCTGTCCACCCTGTCAGTGAGATAGGGTAGGCCCCTAGACCTGTCATGTCCCCTCTGTCAGTGACAGGACTTGACAGGCGCCTACCACACTGTAGCCACGCCGTAGCGCGGATAATCACGCGCTCCGTAAGTTGAACCGCACGCCGGTACGGACGCAGGATACGCGGGATCCCTTGTCAGAACGGCTCTATTGACTTCTTGCCCGAGTAAGAACGCAGTCCCTCTACTTGGACCACTTGACCGCTATCCGGACGAATACAAACTTGCTCAATATCTTCTCTTGGTCTGCAACACTTATGACCGGATAGAGACTACCGGGTAGAGGGGTACCGGGTAGCCACCAACCCGGCAAATCGTGCACTGATCTTTGCCTTTTACCACTCGCCTTACCCCTACTCGGGGGTAACCCCCCGACAGTTTTGCGTCGTATAGCCGAGATCGACCAGCCCCTGTCGAGACATCGTAGTAGTTTTCATAGACGGGGGTGCCATGAGACTACGGTAGAGACGTGGGGTAACGGGATAGCGTAGTAACACAGAACACGGGATTTTACCCAGGTTCGGTACGTCGCGACAGTACGGCGTACCTACTCCTGCACCTCTCACTAATTGGGACTAAAGCCCGTATAACAGGGTTACAATGTGAGGGAATAGATCTAGCTACTCGGCGAGGATGAGCTTCTCGGCGAGTTGCGCAGAGCTTGAACTTGTGTCTAACTTAACTTGTTTAATCTATCTCCCGTCCGGCTTTATATAATAGCCGGATTAGGGCTTACAGAATAGGAAACCTAGAAGACTACGTTTAACTTGTAACTTGGAAAGCAAGGAATCCGTCTTCTCCTCCAAGCCAGATCACGTGGGCCGTGATCCGGGTTCTTCTAGAATCCGGCTTCTGCACGTCGGACTACTGGGCCGCCTAATGGACCTAAGCCCATTACCATGTAGGCCACCCTGGTAGTCCGGCTCTTTGTCTACCATCTTCTATACCCCTATTCAGTATATATCCGACAGTAGCCCCCAGGAAGGATCGAAACTCTGATTCTCCGTGTTTCGTCAAATACATTTTGTCCGGGAAATCTTGATTCAGCAGTCTTGATTCTTTCTACTTTCCTTTTGAAGGAGATGGTAACATAAAACTCGGAATTATGAAAGTCCGGCTTTTCTTCTCGCGATCCTTCGCGGAAAAGGAACTTCTAACGTCAGCGCTTTAATCATGCTGACGCATGCGATGCTTGGTTTCACGCGGGAAACCCTGCAACGTATCTCTGACAGATTCTCACAGGAAACGAGGAGATAGCCATCATTCCCCTGTCGTTATATTTCCCGTAGTTTCCGGCGAGCGACACGCGTCGAACATCCAACGGTCGAAAGAGCCGTTGGCACGTATCTAAACGGATTTCTGGCTATAAATAGCCATCATCGTCCTCCTCCGAAACGTTCCTCACTCCCTCACTGCCTACGCCATTGCTGCGCACGCGAGCTCGAGAGCAAGTCCTTGTCCCAGGCGCACTTAGCATCCAAACGCACCGAAACGCGCCACCAAAAGATGGCCTCCTCGCCGTCGTCGCCGACCCGCGCCACCATCGATGAGCTCGTCAGCGATCTGGATCCGCAGCCGGGATCGCAGACGCACGCCGGCGGCGAGCCGGAGAAGACTACGGCTTCCGCGGCGGGCGGAGAAAACACTTCCGCCGCCGCGGACATTGCGCCATCGAGCGCCGCGACAACCCCGCCGTTTGCACCTGAAACGGCGGAGGAAAAGATCGAGCTCCTCGGCGATGAACTCGCCGCCGCGGAGGCCGCCGCCGCCGCCGGAGCGGACGAGGAAGCGGAATCTGCAGGCAACTGGAGTGCCTGCAGTATTCCCCCGGCTCTCCTTCCAAACTTGGAAAAGGAGGGCCTGGTTCTCAAGAAGAAATGGCGGCTGCCAGAAGAAGAAACCGAACCCGCGCCACGGGATGGCGAAAGGGTACTCCTTTCTTCCCACCTTCTGCGAGGTATGGGGCTTCCGCCATCTTCCTTCTTCCTCCAGGTTCTCTCTCATTACAACATCCAGCCCCACAATCTTCCCCCCAATTCCATTCTATACATGGCCGGCTTTCAGGCCTTGTTCGAAGGCTACTTAGGGCTAGAACCTAGGTTAGATTTCTGGATGTACTGCTTTGGAGTTAAGCGAAACTCTTCGGAGGGCGCACTCCCAACTTGCGGAACTATATCCTTCACTCTTCGGAGATTCCGAGAGGATTGGTTCCCCAAGATAAAAACCTCTGAATCCGTCAAATTTTGGACGGGTTCTTTCTTCTATCATCCCGACGTGCCTTTCCCTAAAAAGGCCGTCGGGGTTCCACCTTTTGTGAACTCTGCCGCCGTTCCCCAGGATAACTGGGGAACAGAAGCCGTCCAAGTTCTGCCGCCAGATCTACTAAAGATCAAGCGGCGCATCGCCAAGCTCACCTCCATGGATCCGCCTCTAACCGGCATGGACACGGTTCTATGCTGGCTGATTAGGCGGATCCAGCCACTAGCCAACCACAGCGGCCGATTCCTGTGCGAATACACGGGAGTCAAGGATCCGACGCGGACATCCGCCAAGGATTGGCCCGCAAAGGAACTTAGGCGGCACATCAACCAGTTGGTCGCATCGCGCGATCAATACACAGAGAGTCGGCCAATGTATACGGCCGAAAATCCGGTTCCCAAGGTAATTTTTCAGTCATTTGGGTACAGTTTTATTTTATCTCGGATTTCCTAGCTTCTGATTTTGATCTTGCTTGTTCGACAGTTCGAGGATCTTTCAGATTCGGACTTGGTGTCTGAGGCTGAGCTGGACGCGCTGCGCACCGCCGCTACAGGTGGACGCAAGCGCAAGAAGATAACTTCCTCGGAAGAAATTATCGATCTTGACGGAATCCCCGTCGCCACCTCCAGGTTCTTTCTTCTGGAATTTTCTTTTATGGGAACTTTTTTCATCCATCTTGAGTGTTTTAACCTTTTCTGGGTTTTTATGTTTTTAGCCTGCCACCTTCCACCCTGAAGCCGAAGAAGCTGAAGAAACACAAGGTTTCTTCCAGCCGAGGCAGCCAACCTTCTCCCGCCGTCGCCCCGGACACGCCAAGCACAATGGCGGAAGAGCCTACTGCAGCCCCCACCACCAAGCCCCCAGAGCCCAGCCAGCCCATTGTGTCCGACCCGGACACGAGGGAAAGGGCGGCCCCAGAGGTGGAAAAATTAACTCGGACTTTCGACGAGGAAATTCCCACCTTTGACAAGGATTTCAAAGCTATCAATGACGGCTTGGACGCAGCCGGGAATCTCTTCGCGGAATACGCGAAAGAGTTCAAAGAAAACTTGGCAGGTTTGCAGCGCATGAGCCAGGTATATAACTCTAGCCCCCAAGCATTAATTAAAATGCGTGCTTTTTGCTTTGATGCTTTTTGTACTCACTCTTCTCCTTGCTATGTTTCAGCAAACCTCCGAAGCCATCAACAGGGAAGTTTTCAAGAAGCTTACCATCAAGAATAAAGAAGTTAGAAGTCTTCTCTCTATTCTTGAAGAAAGGGAAGCAGAGCTGGAATCAGCTAAGCTCGCATTGTCGGAAACGCAAGGTAAACATTTTCCTTCTGAAATTTCCGATTCAATTATTTTCCTAAGTTTTTTCCGAGGAGCTGGCTAACTCGGATTTTTCCCTTGCTTTTCAGCTGCATTAGCTGAGGCTAAACAAGCAGCAGAAGATTCTGGCAATGCCGAAATTCTCCGCAAGGAGAATGTTGAGCTTCACAAGAACCTTGTGAAAGCACAACAAGACTTGGAAGCCAGTAATATGGCCCTTGGAGTTTCTAATTCCACGGCTTCCGAGCAGGCGGAGAAGGACAAATCCACCATTCAGGATTTGACCGACGCTCTAAACCTTCGCCTGGAGGAAGTTTCCGAGATCGACAAGTTCATCGGTAAATTTCTGACTCGTTTATCATCTTTCCATGTTTTACTTTTCTCTATTTTTCCGTCTAACCCTTTTGGGTGTGTTATTGGAAAAAACCAGGAGATACCCCAGATGGCACTCGGGTTGCAGGCATCCGAGCTTTCGGGGAGACATGGAATTTGATGAAGGCTGCTGCAACGCAGCTGGTAGACAAGTTTCTTCCCGAAAAATCTGGGGAGTGCTCGGAGGTTGAAAAACTTCCGGGTGCCATCATGGAGGTGGCGGAGTTTAAGGAATCTCTCCTTCGCTCCGCTGCACGGGGTGGTGCGCGCATGGCTCTTGGCCTCATGCGCATGCACTACCCTAGTGCTAAATCCTGGCGCGTGGCGTCCGGTGTCCCTCAAGGATACACGGATATGCAGCGAAACACCATCTTTGGTGAAGTCAAGGGCCACGCCACCCAGATTGCCTCCATGGTAAATATCTCCATCAACTATCCAGAAGCGGAGATCCCTCCAATCCCCGAAGACGAAAGCAGCGAGGAGGAGTCTGATGCTTGAAGGTTTACCTGGAACCTGGATAGAAAAAATAGACAATAGGAGCATTACTATTCTTTTAATGTAATCCAAAATGTAATGCTTCTTTTGTATGAATGAAACTTCCATCTGTTGCAGTTTAAATTATGAAATTCTTTGCAAGTTTTTTTTGGGTTTTATCATTCCTTTATCTTCTAAGTTCTCTGGTGTGTATGCTTTAACTGTCCATAGTGTTTGAAATGGCTCAAATAGCAATACGAATCTTCATGCCGAGTAACTGGGGACGAACCAAGCAGTTTTTTTAAAACTCGGAAACATGGACCATGCTAAAGGCATTTTTACTAACTAGTTCCAGTAACCCAACACACACACAATCAGATAAGACTTAGAGAATTCAAGGAAAGTTTTAAGTGAAACTTGGGCACACAGGCAATTCAAGTTTCCCTTAGCCGTTTAACAGGCTGAAAAATCATTCAGTTTTGTAACGCCGAGTACGCAAGCACAATTCGGGTTAACGTTGAGCAATTTGTAAGATCATTGGGAAATAGATGAGGCGGAAACACTTTACACTTATAAAGAATATGGATGACAGCATTCCGACAACTTTATTTCATGATCTCAAAAGATGTTTACATAGAATTGAACTAAGTACGGAAAGGTACATAACTTTCTAGACATTCCCAGGCTTCCGCAATCCACTTGACTTTGTCGAATTTTTTCAGCAGCTTGTAGAGTGGTAAGGTTTTAGCCCCCAGCCAACTGATAAATCTGCTGACGGCTGCGGCGGAACCCGTCAATCCTTGGACATCTTTTACACATGTAGGTTTTGAGATGTTCAAGATTGCCTTGATCTTTTCCGGGTTAACTTCTATTCCTCTGTGGGAAACAATGAAACCCAGAAGTTTTCCTGAAGGAACCCCGAATACGCACTTAGATGGATTCAACTTCATCTTGTAAGTGCGCAAGTTTTCGAAAGTTTCTCGCAAATCCTCAAGGAGTGTATCTTTTTCCTTGGTTACGACAGCGATATCGTCCACGTAAACATGGACGTTTCTGCCAATTTGACTATGCAAACAGCGTTGCATGCAACGCTGGTAGGTTGCACCTGCGTTCTTCAGGCCAAAAGGCATGGTTATGTAATAGTACGTCCCATACGGGGTTATAAAAGAAGTCTTGATTTGATCTTCCTTTTTCATGCGTATTTGGTGGTACCCGGAGTATGCATCCAAAAAGCATAAAAGCTCGGAGCCTGCAGTGGCATCTATTATTTGATCGATTCGCGGTAACGCGAACCTATCTTTCGGACACAACTTGTTCAATCCTGTGTAATCTATACACATTCTAAGAGCAGTGGTGTCTTTCTTCGGTACTAGGACCGGATTTGCGGACCAATCAGTATGGATTACTTCCTTGATGAAATCCGCTGCTAAAAGCCGGATAATTTCCTTGCCAATAGCCTTCCGTCTTCTTCCGTCAAATCGACGGAGACCTTGTTTGACGGGTTTTGATCCGGGAATAACCTTGAGTTGGTGCTCAGCAAGTTCCCTGGGTACGCCTGGCATGTCAGCTGGACACCAGGCAAAAATATCCCAGTTCTCACGGAGGAACTTGATGAGCTCGCCTTCCTATTTGTCAGTCATCCCAGTCCCTACGACGACGAATTTTGTCGGATCTTTGGGATCTAGGATTACCTGTCTTGTGTTCTCGGACGCCTTGAAACTATCTGTTGGCTTCCGAGTTTCTTTTCCTGCCGGCATTTCTTTCGGCGATACCTCCTTGGCTAATTCCTTCAGTTCCTCCTTTGCTATGAATCTCTGAGCGCAAAGGGCGTTTTCTTTCTCCAACTCGTTTGCCAGCTTGAAATCACCGGCAATGGTGATTACTCCTCCTTTGGGTCCTGGCATCTTCAGCTTGTTGTAGATATAGCAAGATCTTGCCATAAATTTGGCTAAAGCCGGACGTCCGAGTATTGCGTGATGCACGCTTTCGAACGGCACTACTTCGAAGGATACTTTTTCCTGCCGGAAGTGATCTTTATCTCCGAAGGTGACATCTAGGGAAATTTCTCCTAGGGATCGTGCTTGCCTGCCAGGAACAATGCCATGGAAGCGTATATTGCTGTAGTTGAGCTGGGACTCGGAGATCTTCAAATGCTTCAGTGTGTCCAGGTACATTATATTAATGCTGGATCCTCCATCCATCAGCACTCTTCTTAGCCTAGTGTTTTGAACAATAGGGCTTACAACAAGAGCTTGTGTGCCGGGTTCAGGGATATTTCCGGGATGATCAGACTGATCCCAGATTATCGGTGTGTTGGAATACTTCAAGAATTTCGGGGTCGCAGGAACAACTGCGTTTATCTCCCGAAGTGTTCTTTTGGCCACCTTTGCTGACGGGGTTGCTAAGAAAGTTAACATTGCTTCTCCGTCAACCCTCGGAAATTTGGGTTCGCCCTTTCGCTGTTGTTCCTGGATTTTGTCATCAGTGTCCGATTCACTGTCTTCTTTTTCAGCTTCTGGCTTTTGTTTGGCAGGTTTCCTTTTGGAACCCTTCCCTTTATTTCCGGATCTTGCATTGCCTTTCATATGCTTGTTTAACCGGCATTGCGCGTTTGTATGGGTTGGTTTCCCAAATTGCGAGTGGTGGACGCAGGGTTCCGACTTAAGTCTCTCCCATTCTTCGGGAGTGTAATTGATTGGATCTGGACTGCGGCCTTTCCACTTATTCACCTTTTCTCCTCCAAAGGCTATGTTGACCTCCTTGGGCTTTGTCGTTGACTCTGGAGTTCCTTTTTTGTCAGAACGAGGGGTTTTCTTGGCGAGTATTAGTGACTCAATATTGCCTCCTCTTGCTCTGATATCATCTTCGGCTGCAGCATGCTCATTAGCGGTTGTAAGCATAGATCCTAGATCTTTGTGCTGTTTAGAACCAACCATGAACGGTACAAGTCCGGGTTTTAGGCCATTGACGAAAGCATGCATTGCTTGTACGTCAGTTACTCCAGAGCAACTTGTCACATCCCAGTTTTTGGACTCTTGGACTGTGCTAAAAAAGACAACTATTAGGGCCAACAAATTATTTTTATAACCACATGATGGTGTGAACTAACTTGTGTTATGATCTTAATCATATTTGCAACATAAGTTTTGTTTCATTATAAAACCAACACCATATGTTTCTGAAAAATATTCCTGATATTTTTCCTAATGTTTTCTTATTATTACTTGAGTGGATTTTTATTCCAATACTTGGATCATTCTTGTTTGCATCTTAAAACAAACTTTTAACCTTGTTGGATCCAATAAAACAATTTTCCAAAATGATCTATGAAAGTTTTCTTTTAACTTTCCTATAGAAAACAATTCCTGAAAATAAAGCCAAGTACCTGTTTTCTACCATTGTCTTCACCAAGCTATAAATTGTTATATTATGGTTTCTTGACTTTTAATTCATCCTTGATATATGTACTACAAACCCATAAGCTCACTTTTATTTTTGGATAAATAAAAACTATCTTTTGCTTGTTGTTTTTGTGGTATAACTAGTTCAAAATTGTTTTCAAAAGTTGTTTCTGAAAGTGTATAACATGGTTAACACATCCATACTTTGAAAACCAATTTTGGAAAGCAATTGAACCCTGAAAACAAACTCAACTTTTTGAACCTTTGATCTGTTTTCCAACACTTAGAGAATTTTCTGAATTATTCGAAACAGTCACAGATACGATTTTGGGCAGAAGATTTCATTGCCTTCCCTTGCAAGATTCGAAGTAAAAGCTTGTCCCTTGTGTTTACCACAACTAGTACTCCATCTTGGATGCTTGACCTTGCTTCTAGAAGCCTTAGGCATGAAGATAAGAGAGGATAGATATGGTGACTAGGATAGGTATGGGCACACATGCATCTTAGATATTTTTGACTTTTCCACTTATCCCTTGCCTCCCCTTGCCCCCAAAGGCCAACCTTGCCCATGTCACATGTGTACTTGAATAGGACACCATGTGCACTCAAATGGAAAATACCAAAAAGTCCCTTGAACACCTCTTATGCCATCAAATGGTAGGGATCCAATGCCACACTTCCATTTTTGCCCTTGACCCATGCCATTGATCTTTCCTCACTCCAAAGGCCAACCTTGACTTGCCCCTTGGTGGTCTTGCCCCTTGGCCTCATTGCCTTATTATGAGGTGACCATCTTGCCCCTCCCCTCATTCCCTCTTCTATAAAGATCCCAAGGCCATCTCCTTGCACCTTGCCCCTCCTCCACAACCCCCCACTACCACACTTCATCCCCAAGCTTATAGGAGCCTTGAGCCAGCCATGTGAGCTCCATGAGCTCCAAAATCGTCGCCGACCATTTTTCTTAAACCGATGTGAGGAACCTCAAATCCCTGCAGAAGTTTGCCTGTCGTTTTGAGCTTGTGAAAAATAGTTTTCGTGCAGATTATTTTCTACAAAAATTCACAGAACTAGGCTTATGTTTTCCTAACCATTTCCCGTTGGAAGACCCAAGTTTGCACTTTTATTTCTGTCACAATACCTGTTTTGCCACAGACTGTCTGTTTAGCCATTTTTGACATAACTTTTTGGATCTGTATCCATTTTGGGCAAATAAAACTGTTTTGAGTAGCCTATGAGTAGATCTATCCATAGGACTTGGCCTTACATCAACGCCATTTACCAAATGGAAATGAAATCCATTTTGGTAAAAGACCAGTAGGCTTTTCTAGACTTCTTATAAGGAGTTTAAAAATGTTTTTTGAAGCAAATCCAATTGGATGAGTTTGGTATTGAGTAGGTCTATCATATCCTAGCTTAGATTAATTTTTTGAGCTCTAGATTATTTTTGGTGGACAGATCTAGAAACAGCAGCTTTTCTGTTTTGTTTTCTTTGTTTGTTTTTGTTTGAAATGAAATGTTTGGTTGTTTTAATCATGCTTCCTAACTTGTATAGAGTTGCTAGGACTTGTTATTAAGTTGTTTTCTTGCAGTACATCTACCTTAGAAAGTGTGTGCATGTTTGGAAAGTCAAATAGAAATAGGAGTACCATTTGTTATTTTCCTAGTTTTATTATTTGGATTGTTGTGTGGGCAAATCCTTGTAGCTTTGTTGTACCTAGATTTTTGTTGTGGTTATGATAGATCAAGTACCACTTTGGTACTGTTATTTCTCTGTTATTATCTCTATTAGCTTACACCTTATTTTATAGCAAAGCATGTGTAACATTTGTTGTTTGTTTTCTACTACTTATTTCACTAGTTGTGTGAGCAAATCTTTGTGTGCTTGTTACCTAAGTTTTTGCTATGATTGTGGTGAGTCCAGTACCATTTTGGTACTGTGATTTATATGCTATTATCTTCATTAACTTGCATGTGATCTTATAGCAAAGCATGAGTAGCATTTGTTATTTTTCTAGTGTTTATTCTTTGGAATTATTGTGAGAGCTAGATCTTTGTGTGAATGCCTTGATAATTTTTGTGCTATGTTTGCTATAGATCCAGTACCATTTTGGTACTGTTATTTTGATGCTTTTGTCTCTGATAGCTTGCATGTATTTTTATGGTGAAGCATGTGTAGGTTTTGTTATTCTTATGCACTAGTCTTGTATGCACTAGAATAAATAGCCTTGTTTTATTTATTTTGTTATATTAATTTTTGTCATGAGTAACCAGAGGCTTAGTACCTCATTTACCTTGGTATTAATGGGCCCATAACCCACTGGTCCCATTGCATCTTGGTTGTGGATGAAAATTCCCAACCATGCACATGTGAGAAAATAACATGTTTTTAATTATGTGGTTGATAGGATATTTTCCACCATGGAAAATATAATGGTTTGTTTTCACTTATGCAAGTGAGAAGTTTATTTCTTATAAGGATCTACTAGTATGTTAGGTGTGATCCATTTGTTAGCATAATATTCCTTAGGAGTATCTTGTTAAGAAATGATTCACTATTGAGTGCTAAATTAAATTGTTTGCAAATAAACTAAATTCCTTTTGATTGATAGATTGTTTGTGAATGATTTTAAATTGAGTGTTTGGATTTTTGAAAAGGTTTAGATAAATTTTCTTTGATTGCATAGCTACTGGTTGTGTAAGTATACCTTGCTTGCTTGCTAGTAATTGTTAAGAAAAACATAAATTGCTAGAATTAATTTATGCATGTTTAATAGTTGTTTCATGGGATTGTTTGATGTTTGTGCTTACTAGCATGTGTAAGTTTTGTGTACTGTTATTAGGTACATTTTATGATCATGACTTGCTTGTTTAGAATTAAGCATCATAGTAACCTTGTTTGCTTCTCTAGTGATGAACTAGTGTCACCACTAGAAAATGGTGATTTTTGCTATAGTATTTTCATCTTTTATTTCATAAGTGTATGAGTTTATTATAGCATATTTATGAACTTATTACTTCTGTTATGATGCCATGAATAATTTAGTTTCTTGTGCTATAGTTGTAGAATATAAGTTTTTCTTATAACATGCTTGTGTAGATTTTCCATACTAGTGTGTTATCAGTGTAGTCCTGTTTCTATGCTTTTGATAGGGATATTACCTTGAGTGATGATTGTGTTTTAGATTATTTTTATGACGTGTTATCCTTGTTTTTAGGTACTGGTTGTTTGCTAATTTTTCATAATTGATGGATTCCAAAAACCTCTAGTAAACAAAAACATAGTGAATAAATAGTCTATTCAATTGTGGTGTGTTTGCTTGTTGTTTGGATTTTGTTGGAGTGTTTTACCTTAGCATGAGTTTATACTTGTGTTGTGCTTGTGTTTAAGAGTATCTTGTGAAACTAAAACATCCAACTAAAATCATGAACACATAAAGTGATAGTTGCTTGTGGTGAGTAATACCCACTGCCATGGGTATTATTCTGTCTGTTTGTTTTACCTTAGCAACCTAAACTTTTTCACCCACACGCTATATTTTTAGCTTCTTGTATATCTTATTATGAGAGTGGTACACCCACTCCATATATGGTATGTATGATGTGGATATGGTTTTCTAAACCATACATAGCGCATGACGATAGTTTTGGACCGTGAGAGTTATGTGAGATAGTTTCGCGTTATCGTTTCGAGAGAACTCGAGAGTGAACATTTGTTGCTGTATGTGTTTCTTAGCTTAGTTGTTTGTACTTTATACCTGAGTGTGTGTCTTTTATTTCCTTTACGACGCTAGAACGCGAAGAAGAAGAAGAAGCAGTTGTGGAGCTGTGCGTCAAGTTCAAGTTGCTTCAAGGCCAGGGACATTAAGAGACTTGAGGCAAGCCATCCTGATGCTTGCTGATACAATACTTACCATTATCTATCATGCATGTTTTACCTCTGAAGTTTTACAAAAACTTGATTATCAAAACTATTTTTGAGGTGGAAATTACTACTATACTATATTATAGGTTACTATCATGCCAATAGTTAAACTTGGTAATACCAAGCCCATAGGCCACCATATGGTATTTATTACCATCAAATATATTAGTCCCTAAGTGGACACCCTAAAATTGTGATTCTACAAAACAAAGGCTTTACGGAAAAACCCGGAGAAAAGGCGGATCCTTGTTCTCCGGAGGAATGTGGAAGTGGTCATTTTTGAGAAAGTGGTGTTTTCAAAAATGACACATAACCTAGTCTTCGCTGGACAACCTTTACCGTACTGCCACTTTACCCCGATATGGGTAGGGGCTTGATTAAAAACTTGTTATGGTTAGTATGTGTACTATCTCAAGTGCTATAGGGGATGGGATCCTCCGAACCGAAATGTCGCTAGGAGTGGGGAATACGGGACATCTAAAGTGGGGGATTAATTTTCCCTCCGGATGCAGCAGTTGGGCCTCCTGTCTGGGCGGTGTGCGACACGGCTTGCCGGGGAGGGGGAAACCCAATTGAAGAGATAGACATGTTCTAGCTTGTACATAGTGGATAGTCAAGATCAGTTATCTGATGTTCTCATAGGTGAGGACAGTCCATGGGTGTTTCATGGCGGATTCTGGATCTGGTGGAAATGTGTACACCTCTGCAGAGTAAAACTATTTCGAGATAGCCGCGTCCTCGGATATGGACGGTTGAATGGCCATGTAGCTAGCATTGTGTCAATGTTTTCAAAAAGGAAGTTTTTGAAAAGGAATTTTTGGAAAGGAAGTGTTGAACTTGTGAAGTTCGGAAAGGAATGGAAACTTATACCGTGGAGGTATCGTCGATGATGAAAAGCCAGATGATGTGATACAAAACAAAATGTTTTGCAAAGAAAACCTTTTCTACTCTAAGCAAGAATTCTGGAAACTGATTCCAAGAAGTTTTGCAAAGAGAAAATACTCTTTAACAAAACTTTACAAAACCTCTTGTACATGTGATATCTACAAGAGAAATAAAACTATATATTATTTTTCTTCTGAAGTATCTTCTTCAACGAAGATACAGATAAACCTGACTGCAACTGTGGTGTCATCATATATGAACACCATTGATATTGAACCATATTTATAGCCTACCTATTCCACCATATAAGCATATTTGCATGTTGGTAAGTGAAATGATGGATGTCTTGCTGAGTACATTCAAATGTACTCATTATGGTTTCGCCCCTGGTATCTACTTATCAGATTTGGAGAAGGAGTCTCCGAAGGAGATCTATGAGGAGAAGTACGGAGTTGACGGCTTTGCGAACTAGGATCGTCTCCGGGTCAGCAGCCTGTAGGTTAAGGCGTGACTTGGGCTCAACTACGTTGTGTTTTATTTGTCTTCCGCTGTGTTTGATAAGTTGCCTGCCCCATGTGGCAGTTGCGTTAAACTTGATCATGTGATATTTTATGTAATACCTTTATGTATTCGTGTAATGGATGATGTATTTCTGTGTGCCAACTGTGTATGTTGTTCACGACTGATCTTTCTGGGATCGTGAATGTATGCATACGTAGGGTTTCAGACTGCCGGTCTGGGGTCCTTACAGAGTTGGTATCAGAGCCATCCTGACCTTAGGAGACCTTAGTTAGCATGGACGTCAGATAGGAAAGAAAAGTATTTTTGAGTAAAAACCTATTTACAATCTACATTATTTTTATCTAAGGGAATTTTAGTATATTTTCCCTCCTTCTGATCTTTTCAAAAGATTCTAAATGCATATCAAGGGCGTCCTTGAACAGTGGTTCGAAGGGCGGGCCTTACCGAGTTGGTATCTCTCTCGGTTAAGAGTTTATTTCTTACTTGTTTGCAACTGATCCGCTCTGTTTTTGAAACATCTCTCGTTTTTGAAGTTTTCTGCCCAGAAAATAGTTGGGGTTCTAAAAACAGATTGTTGCATATTATTACCTCTCTCAGTTAAAAGTTTTATCAAAACTTTACTTCTAGTATTTTGTTTTTATCCAAAAACTTATATACTTGCCGATGTCCCGAGAAGACCAAAATAATTGCCTAGCTCTACAGTGGTGAGGGTCAGAAGTAGATATAGTTCTTCAGCCACTTCTAGGACTTTTGGATCAGTCTAGTTTGGAGTAATTTAGCGATTACCCATGAGTCGCCTCCCCCTACGTAGCTCCAATGGAGCCTTGTTTGTGTGTTTTGGCTTGCTTATGTGTGTCCGTAGGACTTTGTGCTGTTGTGTGGTGTAGAATTTGGTTCATCTAGGCTTCTATATGTTTGTGGGGTGCTCAAATTTTGCAAATTTGTGCTTGCCCCGCTCTTGTTTTTGAATCGCCTCGTGTTAGCTTTTTGCAAGCAAAAATGTTTGTATAGTATTCAAAAACAAGAATTTGTTGCTTAGACTTATACTTGTTTTCGCTTCATAATGCGACCCGTCGTGAACCACCACCATCTCCCCCACAATTAATGAAAGCACCATTGGGCCTAAATAGAGGACCATCGAGCCACACGAGCTGATAGCGTTCCAGTGATGCACTCCAACAGATAAAGCTCCAACAACGACAACCCTCAAAGAAGAAAAGGCCTGAATGCACCAACCACTACTGACCAAAACCTCTATGTTTGTCTGTTTGCAAAAGACTCGTTTTGCCCTGTTGGCTAAACGTTGCACTTTCTATGTCCTCTTTTAAAAGACCAAACAAGAGAAATAAGGATCTTAAAATTTTGCACACTGCTACCTAACTTAATCCCCTCTAAAATCTTGTGTAGATGGCAGTTGTCTTCACCAAGTCCTTCCGGCTGGGATCGCATGAACCTTGCTACCGCCGCTTTGAGGAGGATTTGATCAAGATGACTCGCCTGATCGGCCGTCCCCTACCTGAGTTAAAGGGAGCCCAGTTCCACATGGATGGACGAGAAATGTCCTGGTTGGTCGTCTGCACCATCCGTGCACCAGTGAGAGCACCATCAACCCCAGAGATCACTTGCGAAGTCATGGAGAATAGTTGGGAAGATGGTATCCTTAGAGTGATGCAGCTGACCATTGCCAAACTCGCGAACTTCTTTCGCGGCACGTTTGAAGGCACCCCCTATAGATACTATGGGAGGCGCGATGAGGACAACATGCCAGTTGATGTCATCGAAGACTTTGTGTTTGCCCGTCATTTCCAGCACTTGGAGGGACAGCTGTACAACACTCAGTTTTCCCTTGATAGGCTCAGAGGAGAGTTCGATAATCAAGGAAGAGAGATCTTCCAGCTAACCAAAGACCTGAGAGTTTCCACTGCTACCGAGCGCCGTCTCGTGGCACAAGGAAAGACCATGAGGTTTGTTGGTTTCCATCTCCGTGCACAAGTGAGAGACCTTAAGTTCCAGCTTGAAGCTAGCAAGGCCCGAGTTGCAGAGTTGGAGGAACAGCTACGCGCTTCCTCGAGCACTTAGGATTGCCGCAGGATGTTAGGACTTATGTTGTTTTTCCACCCCAGACGCTTGTTTGTGTTTGTGTTCGTGTCGTGTGAGCTCCTCTGTTAGAGCGTTGTGTGTGCCAGTTGTGTTGTAAGCCTTATGTTGTAGCCATGTGAACCTTTAAGTTAAGTTATGCTTGTTAAGACTCGTTTTTCACATGCGTGTTAATCTTGGTTTGAGTTGGCTTTAGTTTCATCGATGTTTGCTTGTTGTCGTGTTATCTACCGTTCTCATATCCGCTATGAGCCGATACATGTCACGAGCCTTTAAAACCAAAACCACCTTTAGTTGCTATCGTCTTACACCGTTATTTTTCTTCAGCATGACCAGCGATCTACCTCCGTCACCTGAGCCGACAGTTGCTCAACTGTTTTCTCTGTTGAGGGAAGAGAGTGAAGCCGCTCGTGCTGAGCACATCGCCACCCACGCTATCCTGGAGCATTTGACTCAGCTTGTCATCACCAATGCTGAGGATATTGTGTTCCTTATGAGAGGGTACCAGCAACTGCTTGCTGGAGAGAGCCGCAAAAGGAAGATGGTGACGCCAGGAGAAACTAGTCTATGGGTGACTCGCAGCGTTTTCCCTGCGAGGCCACAATCTTCGAGGAGACGGGTGAAAGTCAAGCCTAAAACCATGGTTTGCTTTGCCTGTAGACAGGAAGGACACTTTGTTCGCGAATGTCACAAGAAGAACCGTATTCTAGCTCATCCTGAAGAACCCCAAGAAACCCAAGGTCCAGCCCAGAAGAAACGCAAGAATCTGATGAGTGGACCTCGAGACCGAGATGATGTTGCAGGAGCATCTGCGACTCATGCCATAGCCAATGGTACGTTTCAAACCACACCTGTGAACCCCCTTGTTTTGTTTGTGATCGCACCCTGAAAAAAACCCGACGTAAATGGAACACTAGAAGTGTCACGTCGGGCTAAATAAAATCTTAAATAGTTAACGATACTAACAAAAATCTCATCTAATGTTAGTATAACACCCTACAGAGTAAATTAAATTTTTTTTGCCACATAAAATTGGTGCCACCCTACAGAGTTAGTAAAATGGTTTCATCTAATTCTAGTTGGAGACCTTACAAACTAGGTAATATAACCTCATCTCTTGAGCATAAAACCCTACAGAGTTGGCTCACCAATTTTCTTTTTATGCTGCTGTCTAAACCAAATACCTTACAAAGTAACTTATAGATTTGATATGTTACAGAGTTTGTTATCACCAGTTTAAAAAGAAAACGCGTAATCAACTTTTTCCAAAAACAAAGAGAAAGGTGCCTTAGGATGATTCTATAGCTGTTTTGAAGTAGTGAAAGGTTGGAAAAAAATAGTAGATAGATAAAACTATGATCATTACTAGGCGACAATATCTCCCGTATATATGTGTTGGAGGAACCAGATTTTAGATTTATGAGATGGAGGAAAACTCATTGAGGTTTAGAAAGATTGGTGGATATAAATTGATGATGGTAGATTTTAGTAAATATCAATATTGAGCTTGGAGTTTTTGATAGGAACCTTATAGAGTTGATAGTACTCAGAGTTGCTATAACTTTATGATCTTGTTAAACTACCATTGAGGAAAACAAATGTTTTGAGATTTATATATATTAGTAAGAGGAAGATAGTGGATTTTCCTGGATTTTGGACAGTGAGCAATAGAAAGCTCATACTAAATAAACGTTGATGGATATCCATTTAAGGAGCAATATGTTCGAGGTTTAGACCATGGCACCCAAACCTTTGTAAAGAAAACAAATTTACCGGTGAATTCTGGTAAGATAAATCAAAGGGGGGAAGCCCCTGTAAATAATGTTACAAAACACCAACACATGTTTTGTAAACAAATCATATAACATTGTTGTTTTGACCATACCCTCTTTTCTCTTGCCTGCGAATCTCGGGACGAGATTCTTGTAAGGGGGAAGGTCTGTCACATCCCAGTTTTTGGACTCTTGGACTGTGCTAAAAAAGACAACTATTAGGGCCAACAAATTATTTTTATAACCACATGATGGTGTGAACTAACTTGTGTTATGATCTTAATCATATTTGCAACATAAGTTTTGTTTCATTATAAAACCAACACCATATGTTTCTGAAAAATATTCCTGATATTTTTCCTAATGTTTTCTTATTATTACTTGAGTGGATTTTTATTCCAATACTTGGATCATTCTTGTTTGCATCTTAAAACAAACTTTTAACCTTGTTGGATCCAATAAAACAATTTTCCAAAATGATCTATGAAAGTTTTCTTTTAACTTTCCTATAGAAAACAATTCCTGAAAATAAAGCCAAGTACCTGTTTTCTACCATTGTCTTCACCAAGCTATAAATTGTTATATTATGGTTTCTTGACTTTTAATTCATCCTTGATATATGTACTACAAACCCATAAGCTCACTTTTATTTTTGTATAAATAAAAACTATCTTTTGCTTGTTGTTTTTGTGGTATAAAATTAAGGCAGAATAAGGCAGTTTTGAGAAACAGATAAAAACAGAATGTAGGTCTTTTTCCACATTATTTTCATGGCCTTAAACTAGTTCAAAATTGTTTTCAAAAGTTGTTTCTGAAAGTGTATAACATGGTTAACACATCCATACTTTGAAAACCAATTTTGGAAAGCAATTGAACCCTGAAAACAAACTCAACTTTTTGAACCTTTGATCTGTTTTCCAACACTTAGAGAATTTTCTGAATTATTCGAAACAGTCACAGATACGATTTTGGGCAGAAGATTTCATTGCCTTCCCTTGCAAGATTCGAAGTAAAAGCTTGTCCCTTGTGTTTACCACAACTAGTACTCCATCTTGGATGCTTGACCTTGCTTCTAGAAGCCTTAGGCATGAAGATAAGAGAGGATAGATATGGTGACTAGGATAGGTATGGGCACACATGCATCTTAGATATTTTTGACTTTTCCACTTATCCCTTGCCTCCCCTTGCCCCCAAAGGCCAACCTTGCCCATGTCACATGTGTACTTGAATAGGACACCATGTGCACTCAAATGGAAAATACCAAAAAGTCCCTTGAACACCTCTTATGCCATCAAATGGTAGGGATCCAATGCCACACTTCCATTTTTGCCCTTGACCCATGCCATTGATCTTTCCTCACTCCAAAGGCCAACCTTGACTTGCCCCTTGGTGGTCTTGCCCCTTGGCCTCATTGCCTTATTATGAGGTGACCATCTTGCCCCTCCCCTCATTCCCTCTTCTATAAAGATCCCAAGGCCATCTCCTTGCACCTTGCCCCTCCTCCACAACCCCCCACTACCACACTTCATCCCCAAGCTTATAGGAGCCTTGAGCCAGCCATGTGAGCTCCATGAGCTCCAAAATCGTCGCCGACCATTTTTCTTAAACCGATGTGAGGAACCTCAAATCCCTGCAGAAGTTTGCCTGTCGTTTTGAGCTTGTGAAAAATAGTTTTCGTGCAGATTATTTTCTACAAAAATTCACAGAACTAGGCTTATGTTTTCCTAACCATTTCCCGTTGGAAGACCCAAGTTTGCACTTTTATTTCTGTCACAATACCTGTTTTCCCACAGACTGTCTGTTTAGCCATTTTTGACATAACTTTTTGGATCTGTATCCATTTTGGGCAAATAAAACTGTTTTGAGTAGCCTATGAGTAGATCTATCCATAGGACTTGGCCTTACATCAACGCCATTTACCAAATGGAAATGAAATCCATTTTGGTAAAAGACCAGTAGGCTTTTCTAGACTTCTTATAAGGAGTTTAAAAATGTTTTTTGAAGCAAATCCAATTGGATGAGTTTGGTATTGAGTAGGTCTATCATATCCTAGCTTAGATTAATTTTTTGAGCTCTAGATTATTTTTGGTGGACAGATCTAGAAACAGCAGCTTTTCTGTTTTGTTTTCTTTGTTTGTTTTTGTTTGAAATGAAATGTTTGGTTGTTTTAATCTTGCTTCCTAACTTGTATAGAGTTGCTAGGACTTGTTATTAAGTTGTTTTCTTGCAGTACATCTACCTTAGAAAGTGTGTGCATGTTTGGAAAGTCAAATAGAAATAGGAGTACCATTTGTTATTTTCCTAGTTTTATTATTTGGATTGTTGTGTGGGCAAATCCTTGTAGCTTTGTTGTACCTAGATTTTTGTTGTGGTTATGATAGATCAAGTACCACTTTGGTACTGTTATTTCTCTGTTATTATCTCTATTAGCTTACACCTTATTTTATAGCAAAGCATGTGTAACATTTGTTGTTTGTTTTCTACTACTTATTTCACTAGTTGTGTGAGCAAATCTTTGTGTGCTTGTTACCTAAGTTTTTGCTATGATTGTGGTGAGTCCAGTACCATTTTGGTACTGTGATTTATATGCTATTATCTTCATTAACTTGCATGTGATCTTATAGCAAAGCATGAGTAGCATTTGTTATTTTTCTAGTGTTTATTCTTTGGAATTATTGTGAGAGCTAGATCTTTGTGTGAATGCCTTGATAATTTTTGTGCTATGTTTGCTATAGATCCAGTACCATTTTGGTACTGTTATTTTGATGCTTTTGTCTCTGATAGCTTGCATGTATTTTTATGGTGAAGCATGTGTAGGTTTTGTTATTCTTATGCACTAGTCTTGTATGCACTAGAATAAATAGCCTTGTTTTATTTATTTTGTTATATTAATTTTTGTCATGAGTAACCAGAGGCTTAGTACCTCATTTACCTTGGTATTAATGGGCCCATAACCCACTGGTCCCATTGCATCTTGGTTGTGGATGAAAATTCCCAACCATGCACATGTGAGAAAATAACATGTTTTTAATTATGTGGTTGATAGGATATTTTCCACCATGGAAAATATAATGGTTTGTTTTCACTTATGCAAGTGAGAAGTTTATTTCTTATAAGGATCTACTAGTATGTTAGGTGTGATCCATTTGTTAGCATAATATTCCTTAGGAGTATCTTGTTAAGAAATGATTCACTATTGAGTGCTAAATTAAATTGTTTGCAAATAAACTAAATTCCTTTTGATTGATAGATTGTTTGTGAATGATTTTAAATTGAGTGTTTGGATTTTTGAAAAGGTTTAGATAAATTTTCTTTGATTGCATAGCTACTGGTTGTGTAAGTATACCTTGCTTGCTTGCTAGTAATTGTTTAAGAAAAACATAAATTGCTAGAATTAATTTATGCATGTTTAATAGTTGTTTCATGGGATTGTTTTGATGTTTGTGCTTACTAGCATGTGTAAGTTTTGTGTACTGTTATTAGGTACATTTTATGATCATGACTTGCTTGTTTAGAATTAAGCATCATAGTAACCTTGTTTGCTTCTCTAGTGATGAACTAGTGTCACCACTAGAAAATGGTGATTTTTGCTATAGTATTTTCATCTTTTATTTCATAAGTGTATGAGTTTATTATAGCATATTTATGAACTTATTACTTCTGTTATGATGCCATGAATAATTTAGTTTCTTGTGCTATAGTTGTAGAATATAAGTTTTTCTTATAACATGCTTGTGTAGATTTTCCATACTAGTGTGTTATCAGTGTAGTCCTGTTTCTATGCTTTTGATAGGGATATTACCTTGAGTGATGATTGTGTTTTAGATTATTTTTATGACGTGTTATCCTTGTTTTTAGGTACTGGTTGTTTGCTAATTTTTCATAATTGATGGATTCCAAAAACCTCTAGTAAACAAAAACATAGTGAATAAATAGTCTATTCAATTGTGGTGTGTTTGCTTGTTGTTTGGATTTTGTTGGAGTGTTTTACCTTAGCATGAGTTTATACTTGTGTTGTGCTTGTGTTTAAGAGTATCTTGTGAAACTAAAACATCCAACTAAAATCATGAACACATAAAGTGATAGTTGCTTGTGGTGAGTAATACCCACTGCCATGGGTATTATTCTGTCTGTTTGTTTTACCTTAGCAACCTAAACTTTTTCACCCACACGCTATATTTTTAGCTTCTTGTATATCTTATTATGAGAGTGGTACACCACTCCATATATGGTATGTATGATGTGGGATATGGTTTTCTAAACCATACATAGCGCATGACGATAGTTTTGGACCGTGAGAGTTATGTGAGATAGTTTTCGCGTTATCGTTTCGAGAGAACTCGAGAGTGAACATTTGTTGCTGTATGTGTTTCTTAGCTTAGTTGTTTGTACTTTATACCTGAGTGTGTGTCTTTTATTTCCTTTACGACGCTAGAACGCGAAGAAGAAGAAGAAGCAGTTGTGGAGCTGTGCGTCAAGTTCAAGTTGCTTCAAGGCCAGGGACATTAAGAGACTTGAGGCAAGCCATCCTGATGCTTGCTGATACAATACTTACCATTATCTATCATGCATGTTTTACCTCTGAAGTTTTACAAAAACTTGATTATCAAAACTATTTTTGAGGTGGAAATTACTACTATACTATATTATAGGTTACTATCATGCCAATAGTTAAACTTGGTAATACCAAGCCCATAGGCCACCATATGGTATTTATTACCATCAAATATATTAGTCCCTAAGTGGACACCCTAAAATTGTGATTCTACAAAACAAAGGCTTTACGGAAAAACCCGGAGAAAAGGCGGATCCTTGTTCTCCGGAGGAATGTGGAAGTGGTCATTTTTGAGAAAGTGGTGTTTTCAAAAATGACACATAACCTAGTCTTCGCTGGACAACCTTTACCGTACTGCCACTTTACCCCGATATGGGTAGGGGCTTGATTAAAAACTTGTTATGGTTAGTGTGTGTACTATCTCAAGTGCTATAGGGGATGGGATCCTCCGAACCGAAATGTCGCTAGGAGTGGGGAATACGGGACATCTAAAGTGGGGGATTAATTTTCCCTCCGGATGCAGCAGTTGGGCCTCCTGTCTGGGCGGTGTGCGACACGGCTTGCCGGGGAGGGGGAAACCCAATTGAAGAGATAGACATGTTCTAGCTTGTACATAGTGGATAGTCAAGATCAGTTATCTGATGTTCTCATAGGTGAGGACAGTCCATGGGTGTTTCATGGCGGATTCTGGATCTGGTGGAAATGTGTACACCTCTGCAGAGTAAAACTATTTCGAGATAGCCGCGTCCTCGGATATGGACGGTTGAATGGCCATGTAGCTAGCATTGTGTCAATGTTTTCAAAAAGGAAGTTTTTGAAAAGGAATTTTTGGAAAGGAAGTGTTGAACTTGTGAAGTTCGGAAAGGAATGGAAACTTATACCGTGGAGGTATCGTCGATGATGAAAAGCCAGATGATGTGATACAAAACAAAATGTTTTGCAAAGAAAACCTTTTCTACTCTAAGCAAGAATTCTGGAAACTGATTCCAAGAAGTTTTGCAAAGAGAAAATACTCTTTAACAAAACTTTACAAAACCTCTTGTACATGTGATATCTACAAGAGAAATAAAACTATATATTATTTTTCTTCTGAAGTATCTTCTTCAACGAAGATACAGATAAACCTGACTGCAACTGTGGTGTCATCATATATGAACACCATTGATATTGAACCATATTTATAGCCTACCTATTCCACCATATAAGCATATTTGCATGTTGGTAAGTGAAATGATGGATGTCTTGCTGAGTACATTCAAATGTACTCATTATGGTTTCGCCCCTGGTATCTACTTATCAGATTTGGAGAAGGAGTCTCCGAAGGAGATCTATGAGGAGAAGTACGGAGTTGACGGCTTTGCGAACTAGGATCGTCTCCGGGTCAGCAGCCTGTAGGTTAAGGCGTGACTTGGGCTCAACTACGTTGTGTTTTATTTGTCTTCCGCTGTGTTTGATAAGTTGCCTGCCCCATGTGGCAGTTGCGTTAAACTTGATCATGTGATATTTTATGTAATACCTTTATGTATTCGTGTAATGGATGATGTATTTCTGTGTGCCAACTGTGTATGTTGTTCACGACTGATCTTTCTGGGATCGTGAATGTATGCATACGTAGGGTTTCAGACTGCCGGTCTGGGGTCCTTACACAACTATTCTTCATTGCAGTCCATCTGGAGATGAAATCCACGTATGGTTCGTCCTCAAATTGGGTGCAACGGTTCAGCTGGTTGATGCTATTTGGGCGTTTGTATGTTCCCCGAAAATGCTGAGTGAATACTCTCGCCATATCATCCCAACTGTCGACGGTTCTTGATGGTAAACCATTGATCCAATCTCTGGCTCCGTCTAGCAACATTAGGGGAAGAAACTTGACAGCTTCCAGGTCTGTCCCATTGTTGATTTGGACGGCTGTATAATAATATGAGAGCCAGGTATCCGGGTTTGTACTGCCGGTATACTTTTGGTAGGTTGGACCAACTTTGGCGAAGCCAGAATGCAGGGTTATCCTTCGGATCCTGTCAGTAAAACACTTAGGACCAAAGTATAGATCATCCTTTTCTGCTCTATCAATGTGTGCAGAATATCTCCCGGCTGAATGGACAGAAGGGGATCTGCTCCTTTCTTTTCCATTGTTGCGCGGACGCGGCTTTCCGAGGTTATCTCTATCTCTTCCGTGTTCACGTCCTTTAGGCGGAGTTCTGCTTCTATGCCTTTCCTTATCCTTAGGAGGTGTCCGGGATCTTTCACGTCTGTGAGGTATATCATATCTTCCAGCTTTTTCAGCTGGGTTTCTCGGAGGTGGCATTATTTTGCCGTCATTCCGGTGTTTGTCTTCCCGATCGTGTGGTTTATATCCATCTTTCGGGAGATGAGGTCTGATTCTAGACGTTGCGTCCCGGTTGTCTGGGTTTTTCCTGTCTTTTCTCGGATCCTCTTTTTTATCCGAATCTCCGGGTTCTTCCGGTCCAGGTGCTCCAGCAGCGCAAGTAGCTGTTTTGCAGAGAGCGGAATTATCATGCAGCCTCCCTGATCATTCTTGGCCTCGCTGCTGCTGCTGAAATGCTTTTCCTAAGAAAGCATACACCCCTTGGAGTTTTTCCCCGTTGGAGTACAGATCATTGTTTAGGATGGCGAACGCTGCTTCCGCGTTTTCTGCTGCGGTTTTGTATATTGGTTCTCCCTTGGCATCTTTGCCGTTTAACTGCTTTTGCCAAGATGGGTTATAGAACCTTTCTTTTGGCGGCAGTTCTTCCGGTCTTGCGATTCCGGGTAACCTAGTAGGTTTTAACGCGGATCTATGCTTTCTCTCGTACTCCTCTATTTCTTCCTTCATGACTTTGATGTCATTATGGGTTTGTTGGAGATGTTGCCGAGATCTAAGCAGATGTTGCTGTTGCCGTTGAAAAGCTTGTCTCCTGGCTTCCAGCATCTCAGGGGGTTCATCTGTTCCCACTGGTGTTTGTAAGAGCTCTTGCTCTTCCAGTTCTGTCATTGGCGGAGCAGTGATTTCCTTAGATTTCTTTTCCCCGGGCTTTGTGCCGCTAATATCTCCAACTTCCAGGTTTTCATCACCGAGATCGGCTGATTTTTTCTTCCGGAGTTTGTATTGGAGCTTTTTAGAAGCACGGTGCTTTTTCTTGGAAGAGGGAGGTTTTTTGACAGGCTCATCTTCTGTCATCTCCTTAACATTGGGGAATATCGGATAGGTTTCTCCGTCTTCTCTCTCTTCCACTGGCGGAGGGGTTTTAGGGCTTTCCTGACTGTCGGCACCCGTTGTATCAGCTGGTTTTGCCATTAGCACTTCATGGAATCCCTCTTGAAAGGACTTGACCTTTCTTACGAAGGCATCCTCGTCTTCGTCTTCGGAGTCGAAGTTATCCGATCCGGTTTCCGACTCTAATCTCGCCTCAATGGCGGCAAGCACGGACTCTGCTTCCGAGTTCATCGTCTTGTTGACGGATGTCGGATTTTCTGTCTCTGTGACAGGTGTTTCTTCTTCCGTCTCTATGACGGGTAGGTTGTTATCTGCCTCTTGCACGGGATTTCCGTCATCCGTGTTTTCAGCGATTTCGGATTGCACCATGCCGATAAAGTGTGTATCACTGTTTTGTCGGCGATCTGAGCAGAATCCGGGATCATAGTCGTCTTCGACTGGGTATAGGGCGGGTGGGATAAATTTGCTTCCACCGCAAAACCACATTGCTTCTGCAGTTAGTCCGATAAAGATGTTAGCAGATCCGATCGGTAACACGCAGGCACTTACCAGGTGGTTTTGCGCCGGTATGTATGATCCGTTGTCGAGGAAGCGCCCGACGTCGTCGTCGAATTCCAAGCTTCCGACAGTGATCGATCTTCCAATTCCGCCGAGTATCCCAGATCGGAATTTCACGCCTGACGTCGTTAGCCCCACGGTGGGCGCCAACTGTCGAGACATCGTAGTAGTTTTCATAGACGGGGGTGCCATGAGACTACGGTAGAGACGTGGGGTAACGTGATAGCGTAGTAACACAGAACACGGGATTTTACCCAGGTTCGGTACGTCGCGACAGTACGGCGTACCTACTCCTGCACTTCTCACTAATTGGGACTAAAGCCCGTATAACAGGGTTACAATGTGAGGGAATAGATCTAGCTACTCGGCGAGGATGAGCTTCTCGGCGAGTTGCGCAGAGCTTGAACTTGTGTCTATCTTAACTTGTTTAATCTATCTCCCGTCCGGCTTTATATAATAGCCGGATTAGGGCTTACAGAATAGGAAACCTAGAAGACTACATTTAACTTGTAACTTGGAAAGCAAGGAATCCGTCTTCTCCTCCAAGCCAGATCACGTGGGCCGTGATCCGGGTTCTTCTAGAATCCGGCTTCTGCACGTCGGACTACTGGGCCGCCTAATGGACCTAAGCCCATTACCATGTAGGCCACCCTGGTAGTCCGGCTCTTTGTCTACCATCTTCTATACCCCTATTCAGTATATATCCGACAGCCCCCAAGGTGAGTTCCCTTCTGTATGCACTTAGTTGCTTTTGTTTCCTGTTTCTTATACTTTACCGAGTAGGTTGCACTTTGGTTACTCTTCCTTAGACTTAGTCCAATTTGCTTTGTGTTTGCTTGCTAAGTTGAGTAGAATTGTCCTGATGGGATTTAGCTTAGTATGCTTTATGTTTGCATGCTATACCGAGTAGGACTCTCAACCTGGTAGAACTTAGCTTTGTATGCTTTATGTTTGCATGCTATATCGAGTATGACACTTCAGATAGAACTTAGCTTAGTATGCTTTATGTTTGCATACTATACCGAGTAGAGCCTCAACCTGGTTCCCTTTTGAAGGACTTAGCTTTGTATGCTTTGTGTTTGCATGCTAGGCCAAGTAGAGCCTCAAGTCGGTTATCTTGAGTGTAATCCATCCCTTATGCTCTGTATTTGCATCCTTAGGTTATTCCTCGCCAGAAGACAGAGGATAATGCCGTCCATGAGCGCAACAAACAGCCGGATAAGACCGAGGACGACGCAGAGGCGTTCGATGTCCAGGACACGCTCTGCGTTCCGCTTGTCGGCCAAGATGGTAAGTCCCGAGTCTCCACCTCAATTCGGGACTAGTCCGAGGACGATGAAGGTGACCGAGTCCACTATTGCCTACCCTTTAATTTACCCCGGTTTCCTCTCTTACTCGTATTGGCATTTGCCCTTCTTGTTCGCAGTTGAGTTGGAGGAGGAAGAGCCAATAGACACGCAGCCCCTATCCATGGCTGCCCCCACCGGAACGAAGAAGAGGCCGGTCAGCGGAGTAGTTGAACACCCTGCCAAGAAGACCAAGAAAACCACCAAGCGCACCACTGGGCGCAAGAAGCGCCCTGTCGCGGACGGGTAAGTCCAACCGAGAAGCCCTATGCTTTGAGTTTGCACTTCTCTGTCTTTCCTTATTCTTGTGCTTTGTGTTTGCACCGTTCTTATTCTTCATTTCTTTCTTCTCAGCGACGCACTTGACGCTGACGCTAACAATGCGCCACCCAAGCCGAGTGCGCCCCAGAACGTCGTGGATCTCACTGTTGACGAAGGGGAATATCAGCCAGAGGAGAGGACCAAGGTGCCCTCTCCTGCTAAGGATGAGCAAGACCTTGGTGCCGACAACATTGGCACCGAGATGGAGGATGATCGGGTTCCGGTGTAAACGGAACCCAGCATTGAGCAACCATCAATGGATCCCCCCCACTGAGAGGAGGCAGCCCACACCAGAACATGCCTCTGAGCCGCAGCAGCCCACATCGCCAGCACCAAGGAGGAGTGAGCGGCAGCCAACACCACCAGCACCACAACCAACTCCGCAGCAACAACCTCCCAAACCTGCCACCGAGAAGCAGCCTACACTGCGAGCAGCAAGACCCACTCCGCAGCAGCACCCGCCCAAGGAACAGCCCAGGCGAGATACAGGGCAAGCCGGGCAGCAGCAGCTGCCCGAGAAGCAACGACCAGCACGATCTTCCGAGTACCCGCTACCAGGTGCCAAGGAGGCCGGGCAGCCACAGCAGCAGCAGCCCGAGAAGCGGCACGCTGGGCAGCAACAGCCCGAGAAGCCACAACAGTAGCCACAACAACAACAACCCTCAGCCAAGAAGCAGGCTCCTCCGCCAGTACCGTAAACAAACTGGCCACTCAACAAGCCAAAACAGCCCAGACCGCTGGATGTTGCGGCCCAGAGTGGCCCTATCACTCGCAGCACCAAGTTGGTGCAGCACAAAATCCAGTTCGGGCCAAAGGATCAACAAGCTGAAGGAGCGGGTATTTGCAAAACCGCTGCCCCTGTGAGCTTCCCAGATCACTAGCGCGAGCTGCAGGTGGACAATAAGCAGCGGCAGGAGCGCGAAGACTAGCAGCACGAGGAGCTGAAGAGGAGGAAGAAACTCGCCGCCACCGGATCCAAAGGCAAGGAGGGCACTCTGACCATCCAATCTGCCGTCCCAATAACAGAGCTTGCCCACGAGCTCCGAGAAGATATAGAGAGTGTCCTGGACTGGATAGGCCACATCGAGTCAGACTGGGACAACAAGAAGCTCGGCCGTCCGGAATGGGACAGCACGAGACTTAGCAAACTGGACAACTATTGGCAGGCCTGGAACAAAGCAGATGCTGGCCCTGTCTCGATGACCGTAGCCGCGTCTAGTAGCACCTTAGCGCATAAGATGTACAGTCTACGCAAAGCTGTTGAGGATGCCGAGAACACCAACCGAGTAAGTATATTTCTTAACTATCCGGATTTCTGATTTGCAAACTTTTCCATTTTTCTTCTGTCTATTTTGTATCTACCATCCAGTCCTCGAGATTTGGGCCGAGTAGGCAAGGCTCGATCGAGTTGTAGTCTACTCGGGCCGAATCTTCCCACTCACATTGTCTCATTCTTCTCTTCAGGAATGCACCATAACCCACACCAAGCTCTTCCGCCAACTCCTTTGGTCCCACCGGGCTGTCAAGGCAAAGAATCGGGCGCTGGAGGACGAGAAGGGCGAGAGAGGTAACCTCCCTTCTCACCGAGTTACTGCTTATGCTTTACCAGCATCAGTTTTCTAACTCGGTTCACACCTCCCAACTCACAGTTGTCCTGGAGCAAGGCATCATGGATGCTACCACCAAGATCTCCTCTCTAGAGAGTGGGTGCCAGTATTTTGGTTTGTGCGTTTTGTGTCTACGCCCATCTTTTTATCTCTGCTCATTTTTTGCTTCTCTGCAGCTGAGTATAAAGCTCTTGCTGAAAAGCACCAGGACTGCGAGATTATGGCATTATCAGCGCAGAGCAAGATTTCTTCTGTAGAGAGTAAGTTGAATTTCCTTCTCTTCTATTCGGTTTGTGTTTCTTCCTTGTGTAGCTGACCGGGTTCCTCTCTTCCCAGAAGAGCGCAAGGCCTTCCTCGAGCAGCACCAAGGGTGCGTTACTCCAGCCGAGGTGCAGCAGCAAGTGCAAGCCAGGGAGTCCAAGCTGGAGAAGGATCTGGCTGCAGAGAAGGAGGAGGTGCTCAAGCTCAAACACGAGCTCGCTGAAGCCCTCAAGTCGGCAATGCAAGCTGAGACCGTCAAGAACGAGGTGCTGAACCAGGCTGCTGTTGATAAGCTGGAGCTGGAAAGGGAGATTGATTCCCTCAGAGCCCGGAACAATGATCTCGACACCATGCTGGTCAGCTCTCGGAGTCGGCTGGATAAAGAGCTTGCTCTTGCAGAAGGATGGTGTCACACCCGGACTTCTAAAGGATACTCGCCGTTCCGTTGAACAGTAGTAGATTGGATTACGGGGCTTACCGGCACCCGCATCCTCTTACGAGTAGGCCAACACACGTATGTGTGACAACCAACCCCTATCTGTTCAGCGTCGACGTAAACCATCCCATAGAAATCAGGACACTACCATTGACGTACTTCATACCATACACACATGGTACGTCAACGGTTTGTAACAGAATGATAGCACAACATATCTCTAAGACACAAAAGAGTGAAATAAGTTGCAAATAGCTCTCACTAGAGCAGAGATAGCAAATACAATCATCCAGAGGACACATGTCCCAACATAACATCATTACATCTCAGCGGAAGCATTCAAAGGGTCTGAGTACAGACAAATCCAAATAGGATTAAGAAGCCGGGAACTGAAAGAAAGACGGAGCCCATCCACGTAGTCTCGGATCCTGCCCGGGTCCGCTACCTACTCGTCAGCAGCCTCGTCAAACTCCACGTAGTAGCCGTCACCTGGATCCTCGTAAGCGTAGTCTGCGGAAACCACAGCCCCAACGGGGTCAGTACATAGACGTACTAGCAAGCAAGACTCACAGTTCACCAAAGTGTAGCCCGTCAACACCAAGCACAGATGCCTTGGGTTCAACGGAAGAAAGGGGATACAAAAGATGCTGCAACTGGCTGCGCTAACCAACTACAGAGATTCTACCACTTCCGGCTAACAGAAAGAAGATAAGATCGAGTATTGTAACCATCTGAAAGATAACTTCAAACAAACCCATCCTGGATCTCGCCCCTTATCCAAAGAAGCAATCCGAGGATAACTCACACAGTTGGGTTAAAGATGAATCAAGTTATTGTGTCAATAATCCTATTACTAGTCAAGTTGTTAATCATTGGGTGTGAGATTGGGAATCATTAGGTTTAAGTTGTCCTGAGTACTTGTTAGCCAGTACTTTCACCAAGTTAACCATAACCGCGGAAAACACGGCTTCTCGAGAAGATTATCCCTGCAGGGTTGCACCAATTTGGTCATACATGTATGAATAACCCACCAGATGGGATGCCTCCCACCAAGCGGGGCACTCAACACAACTCAACTCTTCTTCGCATCAAGCCCAAAGCACCTTGGGCGCACGGCTAATCGAGCCCAGAAGAAAATGGACCCTCATAGCACTCTAAGAACGTGTCCCCCTATATGCCGACTACGAAAGTTCCACCCTGCGCTGGGCTCGCAAAAACATGCATGCGGCAAATGGAAAACACGAACTAAATGAGGCGATTTGGACGAGATGCGAATCGAATCAAATTGAGGGGGGCGCCCATACTCGCTTCCCACATGCGGGTAGTGCGCTCATCATGGATCAGTAGACAAGACCCTTTTCCTATTAGGGTCGACACTAGCAGGCCTCAAAACCACAAAGGGCCTCCTGCCGGTGCCTTATCATCAAATTATTATTTAACAATAACATTAGCATGATTGATTGATTAAACATCGAGCCCCCAGAACATAATGAAATAGTAACAGAAAGTAACGGGTAACAGACTCGAGCAAAACAACCTAAGCATGCTAGTAGGACATTGGCTCAAACAATAGGGTTGTAGGAGTGGAGGTGAGGCAATATCAGGGTTAAGGGATTCATGTGATAGGTTAGTAACAGAAACAACTACTACTATGGCTTAGCAGGAATAGACAACGGAAAGTATCGGTAACCAATGTTGAAAGGAACACAATGGTTCATGTGAGTGATAACTTGCCTGCAAACTCAGCAGCCCGGTACTGAGCTAGATCCTCAGAAGGGGTGTCGTAAAGATCGTCGGTCTCAACGTCGTCGTCTATCCGAGAAGAAGCAAACAAACAATGCAGAAAGAGAAACAATCAATAACATGGCATAGTGCACAATCATGGGATGATGCATGTCAATTTACTGGATGCATCAAAATAAACTAGTTGACATGGTAACACATTTTAAATGGTCCCATATGCAATTTTGAGTTGCATATGGAAAAGGTCCATGAATTAAGTGGAAACAAATGATCTATAATTAATTATCATATGAAAGTTGTTTAGCATGATGCATGCATGATGATAACAACAAAATAACAACAATAGATGCCAGTGGTAAAGGAATTTAACAAGTTTGGAAATCATTATTAAGTTGGAAATTTTTGGGTTACTTAAAGATGTCACACAAGTATTTGTTGTTTTCATCAACTTAAAATGTTCAAAACAAATGACAAAATTCATATTTGAAAAGAATACCAAATTTTAGTTGGATTACATGTTTCAAATATTGAAATAGGAGTTAGGATGAATTTATTATGACTTAAACAATATTAAACAAGTTTTAAATGAATTTAAAACAAGTATGAATTTTATTTGAATTTTATTTGTTCAAAACATAAATTCAAATTCATATTTGAAAAGTTTATACTTTTCTAGTTTGAAAACATATTTTGCATGTTCAAAAATAATTTAATTTGAGCAAGTTATGATTTTATCAAATTTAAATGATTTAAACAAGGTTTAAATTATTTAGGCAATTTAAATTATTCAAAACATTAAACAAAATTTATATTTGAAAAGGTTATTTGAAATAGCATGGAAAACATATTTTATTTGCATTTATTGGATTAAGAATGAATTAGTTATGGATTTTAGCAAATTGCAATTGAATTATTTGAATTCAAATTTGAATTGCATTTTGAAAATTCAAAACAGGGAACAATTGCTACCAATAGGTAGATAATTGAATTTAGATCAGCACACATATTTAAGTTTAGGGACTAATCTGTTAAATAAAAGGACTTGTTTTCAACACAGAAAAGTTTTAAAACTTTTGTTACCGCACAGGGGCCTACCCTGGCCACTGCCAGTGGGCCACTGGGCCACTGGACGCTTGCGTGGACACGGTGTGGCTGACAGGGGGCCCTCCCTGTCAGCGTTGCGGGCAAAAAAAGTGGGATTTTATCCCGCGAGCCAGGGGCTCGAACCCTGGATCTCGCCGTGCGTGCGCTGTGCTCTGAACCAGTGCGGTGTTTGCGTTTGCTTGTCAGTTAACCACGCGCGGGGAGGATAAGGTTCCAAAGTGTTATCTGAATTTTTAACTGAAACTCGCGCGGCTGCAACTCGACAGAGGCTACAGGCGGCGAACGGCGGGGTGCCGTGGACGTGCTGCGGCCGTGTGCTCGCGTGTAGGCGTTGCGGATGCGTGCGCGATGGTTGCGGGCAAGATACAGAGATGTGAGAGGGAGGAGATGCACGGTGGCGTGCTCACCGGGAGGTTGCCGCGGTTGAGCTCGACGGCGAGGCGACAGAGACGGGCTCGGCGGCGCGGTTACAGGGGATCTCCGGGGGCGATGGGGTGTCGTCGAGGTCGAGGAAGACACGGGGTTTCGATCCCCGTGGTCAATTGGGAAGGTGGCGCACGGAGGTGGACGTGGCCATGGAAGATTCAGACGGCGGCTCCCCGGTGGCAGTGGCAGAGGTGGAGAGAATGCGGCGAGGTGGAGGAGAATGGCGGCGATCCAGAGGGAGGAGGGAGTGTAGGTGGCTAGGGCGGCGCCAGGGGGGCTAGGGCTGGCTTTATAGCCCTAGGGCTTGGCTCCTGGCCGTCGCTGCGGCACGGCTGCCGCCGTGGCGCCCTCGGATGCGCGCCGTACACGAAGACGACGGGGGCAGCTGCGCGCGAAGGGATACCGGGCCAGCGCTGCGGTAAGTGGGCTGGGCTGGGTAGGCTAGCTGTTGCGCGCGCGTTTTTTTTCTTTTTCTTATTTCTGCTTTTCTGTTTTTTTTTTGTAGCAAATAGAAATGGAAGAAAGTGATAGGTTTTTGAGCTGAGAAAATTAGGAAAAAAATCATGTGAGGTTGTTAGGTCAAATACTACCACTTGGCAACTTAGGTTTTTGAAAATTCATATTTATTTGCTGTTTTTGTAATGGCTTGCATTTGGATGAATTTTGGTTAATAATTGGTTGTTTAAAACAAGATTTTTAATTATGGTAATCCAAAGTGTTAATTGGAAACAAATGAGTTCATTTGTTTTGGTAATTTTATAATTTCAAATTGGTGTGCTGTTTGAATGTTTTTTATTTGAATTTGAATAATTTGATAATTAATTGATTAATACTGGAAACAATGTTTTTATTAGGGTGACCACTATTGATTAAATGGAACAAATGTGATTAGAATTTGTTTGGTATTTTTTATAATTTTCAAATGAGGTGCTGTTTGAAGATGCTTTGAATTTGAAAGCAATTTGGAATTACTTAATTGAAATAAAAGCACCATTTTATTAGTTGACCTTTATGGAATAATTGGAAACAAAAGGTTGTTTGAATTGAACTTTCATTTGAAAATGTTGTAACATGACAAGTATGAAACACATCATTTGAATTTGTTTGAAATTCAATTATGAAAACAGAATAAAAACAGAAGCAAAACAAATAGTAAACAAATGCAAACAATGAAATAAATATGATGACATGATGCAATACTCTAATTAAACAAGAAATCAAACATTCTAGGGGTATTTTCATACCTGGGATGTTACAAAATGCCCCCCCTTGAAGGAATCGCGCCCCGAGATTCCTACTGAGAAGAGAAAAGGTCCGGATACTTCTTGCGAAGATCCTCTTCGGTCTCCCACGTTGCCTCTTTATCGGAATGATGAGACCACTGCACTTTCAAGAACTTGGTGCTCTTGTTGCGAGTCTTACGCTCGGTCTCATCGAGAATACGAATAGGGTGCTCCTCATAAGATAGATCATCTTGCAGTTCAATGGAATCATGATCAACTGCACGATCTGGATCTTTGAAACACTTCTTGAGCTGTGACACGTGGAACACATCGTGCACCTTGGATAGTTTTTCTGGAAGTTCAAGACGATAAGCATTTTCCGCACGCCTTGAGAGAATGTTGAAAGGACCAATGTATCTTGGTGCAAGCTTTCCTTTCACACCAAAACGATGAGTGCCTCTGAGAGGAGTTACACGGAGATATGCCTTGTCACCAGGTGCATAGACCATATCCCTGTGCTTGCTGTCATAGTAGCTTTTCTGACGAGACTGAGCAATCTTGAGATTGTCGCGAATGATACGAACTTTCTCTTCGGCTTCCTTAACAATGTCAGGGCCTAAGAGTGAACGTTCACCAGCTCCAGACCAATTGATTGGACTCCTGCATCTGCGGCCATAGAGTGCTTCAAATGGTGCCATGCCTAGGCTTGCCTGGTAGCTGTTGTTGTAGGAGAATTCAGCATATGGAAGGCAATCCTCCCATTTCATGCCAAAGGAGAGACCACATGCTCTGAGCATATCCTCGAGAATCTGATTGACTCTTTCGACTTGCCCCTGAGTCTGAGGGTGATAAGCTGTGCTGAACAGCAGTTTGGTGCCCAATGCATCTTGAAAACACTTCCAGAAATGAGAAGTGAAGATACTTCCACGGTCTGAGATTATTTCCAATGGAACACCATGAAGGGGAACAATCTTTGATGTGTAGAGCTCTGCTAACTGGCTAGCTGAGATAGTTTCCTTGACAGCAAAGAAGTGAGCTACCTTAGTGAGACGATCAATAACAACGAAGATTGCATCGTTGCCCTTCTTGGACTTTGGAAAACCAGTGACGAAGTCCATTTCAATCATATCCCACTTCCACTCAGGAATTTTCAGAGGTTGAAGTAGACCGGCTGTTTTCTGATGGACTGCCTTAACACGTTGACAAACGTCGCATTCAGAAACGTATTGAGCAATTTCACGTTTCATGCCAGGCCACCAATACAGCGTCTTAAGATCCTGGTACATCTTTGTACTTCCAGGGTGGATGGAGAGAGGAGTTTCATGAGCCTCCTTGAGAATGATATCTTTGAGACTTTGAATCTGAGGAACTGCAATGCGTCCTTCGAAGAACACAGTTCCCTTGTCATCAATTGAGAAGGACTTGAATTTATCATTGCCTTCTTTGATGTGCTCTACAATCTTCTTGATTTCAGCATCACGAAGTTGTTCAGAACGAATCTTGTCCTCGAGAGTTGGACTAGCTGTCAAGCTTGCAAGATATCCTTGAGGAACAAGACCAAGGTTCATCTTCTGGAATTCTTCATGAAGTGGAGGTTGGCTTTCCATGATGATGAGATTATTGCAATATGACTTGCGACTGAGAGCATCGGCCATAACATTAGCCTTGCCTGGAGTGTAAGAAATGGTGAGATCAAAGTCTTTAATCTTTTCAATCCATCTCCTTTGCCTGAGGTTTAGATCTGGTTGAGTGAAGATGTATTTCAGACTCTTATGATCGGAAAAGATTTCAGTTTTGTTACCCAACAAGTATTGTCTCCATTTCTTGAGGGCAAATACAACTGCTGCAAGTTCAAGATCATGTGTGGGATAGTTTTGCTCATGTGGGTTCAACTGACGTGAAGCATAAGCCACAACTTGACGTTCTTGCATAAGAACTGCACCTAGACCTTGGAGAGATGCATCACAGAATATCTGGAAAGGTTTGGTAGTATCTGGGCCAACCAGAACTGGAGTAGAAGTGAGTTTAGTCTTCAGGAGATTGAAACTCTCATCACACTGTGGAGTCCAAACGAACTTCTTGTCCTTCTTTGTGAGATCAGTGAGAGGTTTGGCAATCTTGGAAAAGTTTTGGACGAAACGACGGCAATAGCTAGCCAAGCCAAGAAAACTTCTGACTTGCTTCACCGTCTTAGGAGGTTTCCAATCAACAATTGCCTTAACCTTTTCTGGGTCAATGGCTATGCCTTTGGCAGAGATGATATGACCAAGGTAAGCAACTTCTGGAATCCAGAACTCACATTTGGAGAACTTGGCATACAGACGATGCTCGCGAAGTTTCATGAGAGTGAGACGAAGATGTTCTCCATGCTCTTCCTCGGATTTTGAGTAGACTAGAATGTCATCGAGATATACCACAACGAACTTGTCGAGGTATTCATGGAAGACAGAATTCATGAGTCTTGAGAACGTCGCCGGTGCATTGGTGAGACCAAAGGACATGACGATGTATTCATATAGACCGTACCGAGTGGTGAAAGCTGTTTTTGGAATATCTTCCTTTCTGATCTTTATTTGATGGTAACCCATCCTCAAGTCCAACTTTGAGAATATTGAGGCTCCAGCAAGTTGATCAAAAAGATCATCGATACGGGGAATTGGATACTTGTTTTTGATGGTTTTCTCGTTGAGAGGACGATAGTCAACCACGAGTCTTTTTGTTTGATCCTTCTTGGCAACAAACAGAGTTGGGCAACCCCAAGCGGAGGAACTAGGCTGAATGTAACCTTTCTCCATGTACATATCGATTTGCTCCTTCAACAATTTCAGTTCAGGAGGAGCTATTTTGTATGGATGCTTAGAGATTGGAGCAGTACCTGGTTCAAGCTCGATCACGAACTCAACTGCTCTGTCCGGAGGCATCCCTGGCAACTCTTCTGGAAAGACGTCAGGGAATTCACAAACCACCGAAACATTTTCAATTGCAGGAAGGGGTTTTGCATCAAGGTTGAACAGCTGAATAGACCTTGATTCATATGGAGAATAGACTATCTGGCCAGAAGGGTGGGATAGAGTTATTGACTTTTGAGCACAGTCAATTTTTGCTCCGTTGGTCTTCAACCAATCCATGCCCAGAATGACATCAATGTCAGAATTTCCCAGCAACATGAGTGAAGCAAGGAATATGCGACCTCCAATTAGGATTTGATTGTCCATACTTATCTTGGAAGTCAACATTTGCGGTCCCGGAGAGTGAATAGTGATTTGATTGCTTAGCGGAACCAGAACTAGGTTGTATGCTTTTGCAAACATCTTTGACACAAAAGAATGCGATGCTCCGGTATCAAACAACACTTTAGCTGGAATAGAGTTTACGGGTAATATACCGAGAACGACGTCAGCAGCTTCCTCAGCTTTGTCGGCCTTGATATGATTCACCCTCGCGGTCCTCCCGACAGGCCTGTTGTTGGAGTTGAAGGCTTTAGCCGGGGGAGCACGAACCATTGCCTGGTTGGTGTTGGGGCGAGGAGGTGGAGGTAGCTGCCTCTGAGTGCACTTATCAGCATAGTGTCCAGTCTCCTTGCACTTGTAGCAAGTGACGACACGAGGAGGACCTGGCCTTGGCTGCCCCATTGGAACCCTCTGACCCTGCATCTGAGATGGGTTGGGTGGGCGGGGAGCAAAGCCTGGAGAAGCTTGGGCATATGGAGCCCGAGTGACAGCAGCATTTGGCACCCAGATGCGGCGCTTCTGTGGAGGGGTGGTCATGTTGGAGGAGGAACCCCCCTCACGCGAGTGCTTGCGGGACTCCTCGAACGCCTTGCGCCCATTTTCCTCATTGAGCGCGGTGTTCACGAGCTCCTCGAAGTCCTTGCACTTGATGTTGGTGAGAGCGTACTTCAGTTCCGGGTTAAAACCTCGGCAGAACCTTGCCATCTTCTTAGCTTCAGTGGACACCTCATCACCAGCGTATCGAGCAAGACGATTGAACTCATTCTGATAGCCAATGACGTCCAGCTTGCCCTGCTTGAGAGAGCAAAACTCCTCACGCATCCTTTCCATGAGACCATCTGGGATGTGGTGCTTCAGGAAGGCATCCTTGAAACAACCCCAGGTGATAGGATATCCAGCTCTCATGGTCTGGTAGTTCTCCCACCAAGTAGCTGCCTGACCCTTCAGTAGGTAGGTGGCATACTTGACTTTGTCTTCCTCAGCAACGTGAGCAATGTCCAGAGCCCTGCCCATCTCCCGGATCCAGTCATCAGCATCCAGAGGCTCACGTGTTGCCACGAAAGCTCTCGGACCCATACTGAGGAACTCCTTGATCCTGACCCGTGGAGCATTCTGGTTGTTGTGCTGGTTAGCCTGGAACTGGGCCATCTATGCCACGACCTGAGTCATCTGAGTCAACAGCTCCGTGATCGGAGGTGGTTCAGGCGGGTTGCTCCTTGTTGGCGGCATCCTGAATAGACATGCATTTTAGCACAACAACAGAAAAGGATAGACTTGGTAACCGAAAGAGAGATTATTCCGATGCATGAATAGATAACCAACAGGTACATCATCACATGTTCAAATACATCAGAATATCCAACACACCAATACATGGTTCGAAAGCCAAAGGATAACTAAACATAGCTAGGAACGGATACATCGGTACTCCCATGCTCATCACGCAGGACGGCGGTGAGTAGTACGACGAGAGATACGGTGAGGAGGAATCCCACGAAAGTAGGTAGAACGACGATCCACGTAGATCGGGACTGCTCTGAGAGCAACTCTCGGTGTGGTGAAGTAGAAAGCGTCGTCTCCCTGTGCTCCAAAGCGTGGAATCCCCGTGTAACCAGCTCCGAGGTTGAGGAGTGGACCTCTGATCGGCTCGTAACCTCCAGCATCTGGCAAACTACGTCCAACTGTCTGATGGAAACGTGCAAAGCGCTCATCTCCAACAAAGTCTGTGGTGTACGTCGCCAGACGAGTCAAAGCAAGGTAGAGCTGCTCCCTGACTGAGGCCAACTCCTGAGAAAGTGTGGTGGCAACAGCGTCACTGTGCCTCACAAACTGAGCGGTGGTGTGCAGCCTGGTGTTATCATGCTCGTAGACATCCAGGTTGTCGTAGAGGGTGAAGTGATCTCCCTCCGAAGTGATGTAACCACGGGGGATGTGGCGATAGATAGAATCGTCAAATCCCCAGTAGTCAGCACGAAGGACGGTGAGGCTCACATAAGCTGCCTGCTGTACGGCCATATCCACTGTGGAACCTACTGCCTCGTAGCGGTGGACAACGCTCATGCCATCATCTGACAGAATGTAGACGATAGCCTGGTAGTAGGTCTGGTCAAACTCTCGCTGCTGCTCGTAGACCTGGTACTCTGGTGCCCAACGGAACCCCAGATAAGTGACCATGTCTCTCAGCATCTCCGGATAACCGGCGGTGCTCTCACAACGAGTCATCCGAACCACCTGCGGGAAGAACCTGAGATCCATCTACAGATGATCGGGGAAGTTTTGATTAGACGCCGGTAGAGAACTGAAGTGGAAAGCAACAACAAGATTTCAACGGACGAAAGGATGTTGAAAAGAACAGGATATTGAAGCAACATCGGGAAACACGAGACCAACAACTCCTGAGGTACTACGGGAGAACCCAAAACACGTGAAATCCTAACTTGAAAGTTTAGGTGAGAAGAGAAAACAACGTTGCACTTCCTTACCAGAAAAAGGGTGGGTGGGTGGGGAAAGAAGAAAAATGGCAGAATTCCTACTCTCACGTTTCATTTTTCCTATATAGCTACAAAATAGTTTCTAGACTCAACTGCGACCAGTAAAAGGGATCCTACAGGTAGATAGGCTCTGATACCATTTGTCGCACCCGGACTTCTAAAGGATACTCGCCGTTCCGTTGAACAGTAGTAGATTGGATTACGGGGCTTACCGGCACCCGCGTCCTCTTACGAGTAGGCCAACACACGTATGTGTGACAACCAACCCCTATCTGTTCAGCGTCGACGTAAACCATCCCATAGAAACCAGGACACTACCATTGACGTACTTCATACCATACACACATGGTACGTCAACGGTTTGTAACAGAATGATAGCACAACATATCTCTAAGACACAAAAGAGTGAAATAAGTTGCAAATAGCTCTCACTAGAGCAGAGATAGCAAATACAATCATCCAGAGGACACATGTCCCAACATAACATCATTACATCTCAGCGGAAGCATTCAAAGGGTCTGAGTACAGACAAATCCAAATAGGCTTAAGAAGCCGGGAACTGAAAGAAAGACGGAGCCCATCCACGTAGTCTCGGATCCTGCCCGGGTCCGCTACCTACTCGTCAGCAGCCTCGTCAAACTCCACGTAGTAGCCGTCACCTGGATCCTCGTAAGCGTAGTCTGCGGAAACCACAGCCCCAACAGGGTCAGTACATAGACGTACTGGCAAGCAAGACTCACAGTTCACCAAAGTGTAGCCCGTCAACACCAAGCACAGATGCCTTGGGTTCAACGGAAGAAAGGGGATACAAAAGATGCTGCAACTGGCTGCGCTAACCAACTACAGAGATTCTACCACTTCCGGCTAACAGAAAGAAGATAAGATCGAGTATTGTAACCATCTGAAAGATAACTTCAAACAAACCCATCCTGGATCTCGCCCCTTATCCAAAGAAGCAATCCGAGGATAACTCACACAGTTGGGTTAAAGATGAATCAAGTTATTGTGTCAATAATCCTATTACTAGTCAAGTTGTTAATCATTGGGTGTGAGATTGGGAATCATTAGGTTTAAGTTGTCCTGAGTATTTGTTAGCCAGTACTTTCACCAAGTTAACCATAACCGCGGAAAACACGGCTTCTCGAGAAGATTATCCCTGCAGGGTTGCACCAATTTGGCCGTACACGTATGAATAACCCGCCAGATGGGATGCCTCCCACCAAGCGGGGCACTCAACACAACTCAACTCTTCTTCGCATCAAGCCCAAAGCACCTTGGGCGCACGGCTAATCGAGCCCAGAAGAAAATGGACCCTCATAGCACTCTAAGAACGTGTCCCCCTATATGCCGACTACGAAAGTTCCACCCTGCGCTGGGCTCGCAAAAACATGCATGCGGCAAATGGAAAACACGAACTAAATGAGGCGATTTGGACGAGATGCGAATCGAATCAAATTGAGGGGGGCGCCCATACTCACGTCCCACATGCGGGTAGTGCGCTCATCATGGATCAGTAGACAAGACCCTTTTCCTATTAGGGTCGACACTAGCAGGCCTCAAAACCACAAAGGGCCTCCTGCCGGTGCCTTATCATCAAATTATTATTTAACAATAACATTAGCATGATTGATTGATTAAACATCGAGTCCCCAGAACATAATGAAATAGTAACAGAAAGTAACGGGTAACAGACTCGAGCAAAACAAACTAAGCATGCTAGTAGGACACTGGCTCAAACAATAGGGTTGTAGGAGTGGAGGTGAGGCAATATCAGGGTTAAGGGATTCATGTGATAGGTTAGTAACAGAAACAACTACTACTATGGCTTAGCAGGAATAGACAACGGAAAGTATCGTTAACCAATGTTTAAAGGAACACAATGGTTCATGTGAGTGATAACTTGCCTGCAAACTCAGCAGCCCGGTACTGAGCTAGATCCTCAGAAGGGGTGTCGTAAAGATCGTCGGTCTCAACGTCGTCGTCTATCCGAGAAGAAGCAAACAAACAATGCAGAAAGATAAACAATCAATAACATGGCATAGTGCACAATCATGGGATGATGCATGTCAATTTACTGGATGCATCAAAATAAACTAGTTGACATGGTAACACATTTTAAATGGTCCCATATGCAATTTTGAGTTGCATATGGAAAAGGTCCATGAATTAAGTGGAAACAAATGATCTATAATTAATTATCATATGAAAGTTGTTTAGCATGATGCATGCATGATGATAACAACAAAATAACAACAATAGATGCAAGTGGTAAAGGAATTTAACAAGTTTGGAAATCATTATTAAGTTAGAAATTTTTGGGTTACTTAAAGATGTCACACAAGTATTTGTTGTTTTCATCAACTTAAAATGTTCAAAACAAATGACAAAATTCATATTTGAATAGAATACCAAATTTTAGTTGGATTACATGTTTCAAATATTGAAATAGGAGTTAGGATGAATTTATTATGACTTAAACAATATTAAACAAGTTTTAAATGAATTTAAAACAAGTATGAATTTTATTTGAATTTTATTTGTTCAAAACATAAATTCAAATTCATATTTGAAAATTTTATACTTTTCTAGTTTGAAAACATATTTTGCATGTTCAAAAATAATTTAATTTGAGCAAGTTATGATTTTATCAAATTTAAATGATTTAAACAAGGTTTAAATTATTTAGGCAATTTAAATTATTCAAAACATGAAACAAAATTTATATTTGAAAAGGTTATTTGAAATAGCATGGAAAACATATTTTATTTGCATTTATTGGATTAAGAATGAATTAGTTATGGATTTTAGCAAATTGCAATTGAATTATTTGAATTCAAATTTGAATTGCATTTTGAAAATTCAAAACAGGGAACAATTGCTACCAATAGGTAGATAATTGAATTTAGATCAGCACACATATTTTATTTTCATTATTTGGAGTTATAAAATAAAAGTTATAAGCCTTTTAAGTTTAGGGACTAATCTGTTAAATAAAAGGACTTGTTTTCAACACAGAAAAGTTTTAAAACTTCTGTTACCGCGCAGGGGCCTACCCTGGCCACTGCCAGTGGGCCACTGGACAACTGGACGCTTGCGTGGACACGGTGTGGCTGACAGGGGGCCCTCCCTGTCAGCGCTGCGGGCAAAAAAAGTGGGATTTTATCCCGCGAGCCAGGGGCTCGAACCCTGGATCTCGCCGTGCGTGCTCTGAACCAGTGCGGTGTTTGCATTTGCTTGTCAGTTAACCACGCGCGGGGAGGATAAGGTTCCAAAGTGTTATCTGAATTTTTAACTGAAACTCGCGCGGCTGCAACTCGACAGAGGCTACCGGCGGCGATCGGCGGGGTGCCGTGGACGTGCTGCGGCCGTGTGCTCGCGTGTAGGCGTTGCGGATGCGTGCGCGATGGTTGCGGGCAAGATACAGAGATGGGAGAGGGAGGAGATGCACGGTGGCGTGCTCACTGGGAGGTTGCCGCGGTTGAGCTCGACGACGAGGCGACAGAGACGGGCTCGGCGGCGCGGTTACAGGGGATCTCCGGGGGCGATGGGGTGTCGTCGAGGTCGAGGAAGACACGGGGTTTCGATCCCCGTGGTCAATTGGGAAGGTGGCGCACGGAGGTGGACGTGGCCATGGAAGATTCAGACGGCGGCTCCCCGGTGGCAGTGGCAGAGGTGGAGAGAATACGGCGAGGTGGAGGAGAATGGCGGCGATCCAGAGGGAGGAGGGAGTGTAGGTGGCTAGGGCGGCGCCAGGGGGCTAGGGCTGGCTTTATAGCCCTAGGGCTTGGCTCGTGGTCGTCGCTGCGGCACGGCTGCCGCCGTGGCGCCCTCGGATGCGCGCCGTACACGAAGACGACGGGGGCGGCTGCGCGCGAAGGGGTACCGGGCCAGCGCTGCGGTAAGTGGGCTGGGCTGGGTAGGCTAGCTGCTGCGCGCGCGTTTTTTTCCTTTTTCTTATTTCTGCTTTTCTGTTTTTTTTGTAGCAAATAGAAATGGAAGAAAGTGATAGGTTTTTGAGCTGAGAAAATTAGGAAAAAATCATGTGAGGTTGTTAGGTCAAATACTACCACTTGGCAACTTAGGTTTTTGAAAATTCAAATTTATTTGCTGTTTTTGTAATGGCTTGCATTTGGATGAATTTTGGTTAATAATTGGTTGTTTAAAACAAGATTTTTAATTATGGTAATCCAAAGAGTTAATTGGAAACAAATGAGTTCATTTGTTTTGGTAATTTTATAATTTCAAATTGGTGTGCTGTTTGAATGTTTTTGATTTGAATTTGAATAATTTGATAATTAATTGATTAATACTGGAAACAATGTTTTTATTAGGGTGACCACTATTGATTAAATGGAACAAATGTGATTAGAATTTGTTTGGTATTTTTTATAATTTTCAAATGAGGTGCTGTTTGAAGATGTTTTGAATTTGAAAGCAATTTGGAATTACTTAATTGAAATAAAAGCACCATTTTATTAGTTGACCTTTATGGAATAATTGGAAACAAAAGGTTGTTTGAATTGAACTTTCATTTGAAAATGTTGTAACATGACAAGTACGAAACACATCATTTGAATTTGTTTGAAATTCAATTATGAAAACAGAATAAAAACAGAAGCAAAACAAATAGTAAACAAATGCAAACAATGAAATAAATATGATGACATGATGCAATACTCTAATTAAACAAGAAATCAAACATTCTAGGGGTATTTTCATACTTGGGATGTTACAGATGGTCTGGCCGGCTGAAGGATCTTGTTACTGACCTGCGCTGTAAGTTACTATTCCTCTCTGACTTGTTCTATCCGGTTTCTTCTACTTAGTTTCTTTTCTTCAATTCTTCTTATCTAGTTTCCTTACTCTACCCAGCATCACCTCTCTCAGGGACCTTCTCGGATCTTAATGCCACTGCTGAGGAAGCTGTAGCCAAGGACAGGGCACTGCAGAAGGATCTTGGTCATGACGTCTCCAATTCAATTTTCATTGATGACCAGATAGAGAATATCAAGACCCGGGTTCATCTCCTCAAAGGCCTAGGAACCACACTAGTGTCCACTGGGATGCGCCTCCACAAACTCTTCTTGCCTGACACGGAGCTCCCGACCACCATCAACCAATTGGCCTCCAAGATGGACTACGCCAAGGTGGAGCTGAAGAAATGGCGCACCTCAGCAGCCCGAGCTGGCACAGATGAAGCCCTTCACTTCGTGCTATCCTGGTACGAGAATCTAGACCTTGACAGGCTCAAGGAGCTCCGGAACAAGTCCAAGTGGACCCACCAAGATGAATACATCCAGCGTCGCAAGGAGACCGCCTACCGGCTTGCCTCGTATGCCGACACCGCCGAGTTCATCGACGGACCGACAGAGCCGGATACGGACGTTGAAGGCGATGACGATGAAGTTGATGATGATGAGGCCGGCAAGGAAGGAAGCATTGGCGACGAGGAGGAGGAGCAGGACGAGGCCGGCGATGAAGGAGTCGAGCAGACTGACGCTGGGGAGGAGGCCGATATGGGCGGCGATTAGGGGACGACCGAGCCAGGAGCTGGCTCCGAAGAAGTCCGGACTGACCCGCAGCCCACTGCATCCGCCGGAGCTATCACCACCGAGATGGTGATTGCCACGCCTGCTCCCGAGTTGGGCGCGACGGGTACAGCAGCCGAGGACATCGCATCTGGGTCCGCTCCTCCAAACTCAACTGCTGCCTCCGAGCCCGTCTCCGCGCTCGCCTTCGAGTCTTCGGATCTATCCAGCGCAGAAGCCAATTCCACTCCCTCGACGATATCTTAAGTTCCTGCTCTTAATTTGACTCCAAACTTTTTATCAGATCCCTGGTATGCCGGGTGCAGATGTATCCAACATCTTTATTGTTTCAAGTGCTACTCTGTTTTATTAAGTTTCTTAGCAAGACTGGTTGAATGCCGGATTGCATTAAATGCAAGTCCCCAAGTTGCTTTTCTTATCCACCCGATTCTTTTGTCTTTGCTCTTACCTGCCACCTGTGGCTTTTTGGTAGTCGAGTCATAAGATTTCAAAAACCGAGTTTCTAATACGTAGCCACTTTGAGATTTGAAATTAATGTTGCCCAACACTTAGCCGAAAACATGGAAGGAAAGAACGCCCTACTCGGTTAATACACTCCTCTTTTCCTTAGCAATTTTTCGTGTGTTCATTGACCTTTGGCTTGTTCTCTTGCTTGCCATGAAGCCGGGTTGCGGACAGAAGCAAAGTCGAAGAGTTGGCCCTTAGGTTTAAACACATTACTAGATATGCGTGAAATTTTGAGTAGACTAGCCGAGTAGGCAAAGTAAAGACAATAAATAACACAGAGCAAGTTTGGCACAGGCAGTCCCCGAGTTCGAATTCGGAGTGCAGACTTGGAATTTAACTCGGTTCAAGAGATACATACAATGTTTGTTCATGAATGAAAATGTCGGAGTAGAGCTACATTCCAGGGACTCTTGGATTCCTCTCTGGATCTATCCACCCTGTTTCTTCTGCGATGCCTTTTCCAGCTCCTCGGTCTCCAGAAGCAAGGCCTGGCGCTGCTGCTTGAGGTGAGCCCTCACCGCCGATGGATCCGCGTCCCCTAGAGGAATGCCCATATGCTCGACGACACCGGCACGAGCCGCCGGTATCGCAGTTGATGTAGAAGGGTCCTTGTAGCCCGGTTGGTTCTAAGGTCGGTCGTAGGGCTTGTGGCTCGAGCGAGCAGTCGGCTCGTCGACGACTTCGGGCGCAGCGGGCGCGCCTTTCCCGGCATCGATAGCCGGGCCAGTCATCATCACCTCCATGCTGCCCGCAGAGCAGCCGGATGGATGCCGGCGGACTGCGAGAACGGCAGGAGGGTCTGCAGCGACGAGAACCACCTTGGGTTACTCGCGGATGATGGTGGTGGCGACGTACACCAAATGCGCGCCGAAGGAGATGACGGAGCCGCCTGCAAGCACGGGCCTGCCGCCGAAATCACCAGCATTGTCGAAGACGAAGTCGAGGGAGCCGAATCGATGGACAAGGCCACAGACCACACACTCCCCTGAACGAGAAATGGGTCCCGTCCGGATAGAAATCCCAGCCAGCGCCGCTGCTGGCCCCACGGTGGGCGCAAACTGTCGTGGATGGGAAAAGACAGATGTCATGGGATGGCTAATGTTTGGGGACGATGGACGCTGTAGGTATCCGGGGAGGGATCGCACGCCTGGATGGCGCGCTCAGGAACACTTCAAACACCACAATCTACGCAGGTTCGGGGCCCTCGTGTGGAGGTAACACCCCTACTCATGCCTTTCTCTTTGTATTATGTTGTGCCGAGTACACAAGTTCCTATCTCTCTCTCTATCTCTCTCTGTGTGAGTAGCAAGCCTCGCAATAATGTAGCCAGTGAGCAACGTCCCTCGCGCAGGAGGGGGTAGGCCACCTTATATACTGGTGGCCAACCACTATTCTATGAATAAAAGGACGGAGTAGACAATTCCACTGTGCAGCCGCGCACGCATCCGCGCATGCCTCCATGTGTCCACTGACAGCGTCGCCAAAAGTCTCCGCGGTAGGCCGCTGACATGTCTTGTCCACCTTGTCAGTCTCTTAGGGTAGGTCACTGACATGTCCTGTCCCCCTTGTCAGTGACAGGACTTGACAGCTCCCATACCGTACTGCTCCCACGCCTCTATGCTGATAACCACGCACCTAGTAAGTTGAGCCGCATGCCGGTACGACCCCTGGATACGCGGGATTCACCTCAACAGCTCCATTGATTTGTGCCCGAGTAGTCCAGCAGCTTCTCTATCCGGATCACCCGAGTGCTACCCGGTTGATCCAAAAATGTACTCGAATCTTCCCTCTCGCCTCTTGTTATTTCTGTCGGATAGCGCCAACCGGATACCAGCTTATCTGGGTAGCCGCCCTACCCGGCCTATGCCAACTCGGTACGGCCGAACTCGGCAAGTAGTATCTTGAAATCCATTTCTCATCTGCCTTACCCCTACTCGGGGGTAGCCCCCCGACAGCGGGGCAAGATCTGTGTATGTCCATCACTTGACCCTGGTCACGCCCTAGGCGGAGCATTTTTCCAAAACGTTTGAAATATTTTATTTGCGTTGCCGAATGGAAATCTCAAACTACGTGACTCATGGATAAAGCTAAACAAGTTAGTTGGTCGGCGAGGCTCATGGCCATCGCGCGTGGTTGTACACTCAGTCTTCGCTTCTGCGCCCGACCTTACCCCTAGGGTTGGCAAGTACGAAACGAACAACCACTTCCCAAGTGGCCTCCCGTCCAAGCCTTAGTAAAGTTAACCAAACAATGCTCATCTTACCACGTTATCATATCATACTAGGTTATCGCAGCTCTAATTCATCAACCGGATGGAGCAGAGGTAACAAACATGTGAGGCTAAGCGTAGCAGATATGAGATCCTGGCGATGCGCACAAGCAAATCTATGGCCGCCTAGGAGCAGTGGACCAGGATAGGAAAATGCAGTATATAGGTGAACTATATCTACCGACATCAATTACTTTGGAATCGAATGCAAAGTACGAGAATCAAATGATGTTGGAAAACATATATGAGCACATAAGAGGTTATGCTTTCCTTGTTATAAGAAAACCAAATAATGGATCTTCTGGAATAAGTGTTTGACTTGTCGGTTAAGATCAAGTATTCGCCATTGGAGTTACTGGCCTTCTCTTCGGAGTCACGTTCTACAGAGGGGGAAATAAAACCGAAAAGGAGAACAACAATCAAACATGGCATCGATGCAATGCACAATATGTATGCATGAGCAAGTTAATGCACTGAAATAAAGCCCTAAACATGTTCGATGGGTTGCTAGGGTTCGTATGTCAGTTATGCAATTTTACTGAAATTATCCCGAAGTGGACCTCGGAGGGTGTTTCGGGCAATTCTGAAAGTGAGACTAATTTTAAAATCTCAAATGGGTTTGAAAACACCATGCCTAAGTTGCATTTGTCTGTGTCCAAAAAAAAAAGTTGCATTTGTCTTTCTAAGCATTTTGACATATAACTTGTAATTTTCTAATTTTGTTAAATAAAAACTTATTTTCTTTACATTAAATGATTTAAATAATATTTAAATAAGGGTCAAAAATAAACTTTGTCAAATATGTGTGGAAATGACATGAACATGTAGATATATTTTTCTGAACATTTCTATATATTATTTATATTTTACTGATAAACAGATTAAAAGATATTAATCAAACAAGTTATAATTAATTTCTGTAATTACTTAAAACAGAGGGACCCACGTGTGAGTGTATTTATTTATTTTTAGATAAAGAAAACCGACTGACGACAGGGCCCCACCTTGACGTCACCGTGATGTCATCAATGGCCGGAATGGCTCTGCTTCCATTCGATCGCGCGAACGAGGGCGCGATTCCGAAATTGAACGCCACCATTAGCTAGAGCAGAGGACGGCGAGCCAGTAGGTAGCGACGCTGCCCTTTTTCATTGCCGGAGGCTCGCCGGCATGCGGCAACCGCGGCGGCGCCCGCGGAAATCGACGACGACGGCCTTACCGGCCACGGGGAGGAGAGGGGAGGGCACCAAGGTGCTCCGGGAATTACCACGGACACGATGGCGTGGACGGCGGCGCGAGGCGGAGCCGGAGTGGTCGCCGACGTGCAGAAATACGCGGTGGCCGTGGCGGAAACGGCGTCGAAATTCATGCCCCTCGGCCCTTCCCGGCTTGCTCCAGTTGGCGGAGGAGGTGGAGGAGGTGTAGACGGAGTTCCGGAGAGGCTCATCTCGTCCGGGGACGGCCGGAGTTGCGCACACGGTGGCGGTCGTGGGGGCGAGGTAGGGTTAGGGTTCGATTTGCTTCGGCAGAGATACAGAGAGCGGGAGAGGGGTGTGACAGCGAGGGAGGGAGAGGAGGAGGTGCACGACACCTCTCGGATTTCATCGGTCGACGCAGAGGAACGCACAGGAGGTGGCAGCGGCCGGCGGGAGCTGCCTGCCTGCTTCACGCACGGAGAAGAAGACAAAGGGCGGTTTTTGAATAACCCCTGGAACTTTTTTGAAAATTACACAGAGGTTCTTTTCTATAGAAAACTGAACAGAAAGCATTGTTTTAAGGGCCTTTTTGTAAACAGAAAATTTGGCAAAAAATACTTTTTGGAAACCTTATAAAATTTCTAACCTCACCATGTTTTGTTTTGGTGAAATTGAAATATTTTCCAGTTCAAAATTTTGAAACCCACATTAAGTAGTATTTGTGTTATTTTCTCAATTCCATTTAAATTCACAATTTAAATTGGTTCAAACATGATTAAATTTTTGTTTCGTGCATGTATGAGATGAGCACAACACCAAAACACTTTGTTAGTAAAATAGGGATGTTACAGCAAGCTTTCCCTCAGAAAAGAAACCAAGATTGAATCGACCAGTAGGAGGAGAAGAAATCTCTGAAGGTTGATGCAGCTGAGGTGGCAGGGCGCACTACCGATTCAGTAGCAACGTGGAACCTACACAACACAATCAAATCACTTTGTCCTAATGGAGCAGTGAGGTTGTCAATCTCACCGGTTTTGCTGAACACAAAGAGGTTAAACGTATGGTGTGAAAAATAGTATGAGAACAGTATGAAAGCAGTAGCAGCAGTATGAAAGCAGTATGAAAGAAGTAGGTGTTTTATCAGTATGAGGAAAAAGGATCGGGGTCCACAGTTCACTAGTGGTGTCTCTCCGTGAAAGATAAATAACATGTGTGGTGAACAAATTACAGCTGGACAATTGACAGAAATAAAGGCTGCACCGTAGTGCATATGCAAGACATAAAGATTACTATGTGATTCATGCGGGCATTACAACAAAATACATAAACCGTTATCCAACTGCATCTATGACTAAAAATCCACCCTTCGAATATCATCCGAACAAACGTTGGGTATTAAGTTGCAAGCAACAAATAATAGCAGTAAGCAAAGTGTGCAATGTAAACAATAACATCATCCTTAGACAAAGCATTGTTGTTTTCTCACTAATGGCAACAACACATCCTCCATCCGTCACGTTTCTGTCACTCAAGCATAGATGCAAAGGAGGCATGAACCCACTATCGAGCATAAATACTCCCTCTTGGAGTTACTAACATCTATTTGGTCAGAGCATCTACTAATAACGGAGAGCATGCAAGATCATAAATAACATAAGCATGAAGATAACATGGTAGACTGATAATCAGAAGACATAGCATTCAAAATTCATCAGATCCCAGCAAACACAACATGTTGCATTACATAAATATGAGCTTGATCATGATAGGAAGATCACAAGATCTAAAAATGAGGTACAAAGTGTTGAGAACAACCATCTAGCTACTGCTATGGACCCGTAGTCCAGGGATGAACTACTCACGCATAACTTCGAAGGGGGGCATGGTCGTGTAGACCCCTCCGGTGATGATTTCCCCCTCCGGCAGGGTGCCGGGGAAGCTCCAGAACCCTCCCGATCTCGGGATAACGGTGATGGCGGCCTCGGGTGTTTCTCGGGTAAAAGTGGTATATCCTTAGGTCTTACGTCTCGGGGGGATTATATAGGCGAAAGGGCAAAGGAAGTGGAGCCCTGGGGGCCCCACACCACCCCCCGGCGCGTCGAGGGGGCGCCGCCCTATGGTGTGGGCCCCCTGAGGCCCCCCTCCGGGTATCTTCGGGAGTCCGTGGAACCTTCAGGAATTCTAAGATTTCCGGGCTTCGAATTTTCCAATTCCGACAATATTTCCAGAACAACTTTTCTGAAACTAAAATCAGCAGAAAACAGGGAACTGGCTCTGTGGCATCTTGTAAATAGGTTAGTCCGTAAAATCGATAAAATGACATAAAGTGTATAGCAAACATGTGGGAAACAATAAGAAAACAACATGGAACATTATAAATCAAGGATACGTTTATGACGTATCAAGGTGTTCTGTACATGGCATACATGCATGAAAATGTGGGTCCAAAATTTGCATTTTAAAAATAACAAGTGATTTGGTAAAAAATCCCTTAATCTAGCCACCCACAAAGTTGTTCTATGAAGTTCTCCAAAATGAAAAAACCAAGTGATGGAAATGTGGCATTTTTTAAGAGTTTTCCAAAGGTTATTTTTGTGTAATTTTTACTTCTCAAAAAGGCCCCCAAAAGTTCGAAAACTGTCTGTTTTCAGCCACAGAGGGACCTCCTGGTAAATCTTAGAACTTCCAATGGGTTATCCAAAAAGCGCCTTTTATTTTCCTTTCTCCTTCTTCTTCGGCCAGAAGGACGGGAGAGCGACGTCGAGGTGGCCCTTGCCACCTCCTGCTTCCAGCCATCGAAGGGATGAGGACCCTGGGAGTCGTCCAGATCGAGTTGTCCTCGCAGAACCCCCCCTACACGAACGCCTCCCTCTCCCTCTTTGTCCCCAAGAACCCGAACCCTAGCTCGCCTGATTTTCGTCGCCGCCGCCGTTCTGTCAATTCCCGCGCCTCCCCGAGAAGCTCTAACGCCCCACCGTCTCTCCCTGCACCTCCACGCCAACGGAATCGAGCCGGGATAGCCTAGACGAGGAGATCGCCGCCGTCTTCTTCCTCACCGGCCGCCGGCAGTCGAGCAAGCGCGTTGTCGTCTCCATCCGTCCCCGCCCCCGCCGACCAGCTCATTGCATTCACGGTGAGCTATGCTGCCTCCCCATCCTCTCCGTTGCCCTCCCTGTGGCCGAATTTGTTGTTTGCGCCGGAGACCGAGAGCGCCGCCGATTTCCGTTCACGGCGGCTCGTCGTCGTCGACCATTTCTGGGCGGCGCCGCCTCTAGTAGACGCGCCTCGACAAGACGCGTCAAACGGTCCTTTCCGTTTGAGCTAAGACGGCAGGAATCGTCGCCGGCGACCGTGGCCGCCCACGGCCGGCCATCGGCTGACGAGGGGGTGACCTCAGCACGACGTCACCTGGTCACGTGTCTCCTCCCAGATATTCGGAGAAATAAAATTAAAAATAATTTAAACTGACACGTGGGCCCACCTTTAATATAATTACAGAAAATGATTAAATTTTATAATTTAAATAACTTATAATCTATAAGTCCAAAAATTATGAAAAAATATTCAAAATGTTCAGAAAAATGTAATCTACCTGCTTATATCATCTTCAATCATGTTTGACAAAGTTCAAAATGAAGCCATATTTGAATTTGAATTAAATTCATTAAAAAAATTGTTTTAATTCAATAAATTCAGAAAATTTAAGTGTAATATACCAAAATGATCAGGAAGACAAATCCAACCTAGTTATGGGATTCTCCAAGTCATGTGAGCTTTTTATTTTTGGACACACCTCTAAGGTAAGGAATTCCCCCTCAGATGATCATCGTTCTACAACTTAAAACCCTAGCAATTTGTTCTACCTTCTAGGGCTTACATCCATTGCATCATCTTGATCATGCATACATATTGTGCATTACACGTTTACCATGTATTGAATGTTTTTCTTCTTTCCGGTGTTGTTCGTTATAGGTAGACCGTGATCCGGAGGTTGATCCATCCTTCTACGACAACCTCAGTTCCACCTTCGACAAAAAAGCAAGCACAACCTCATGGCTTTACCCATGTTTTGAGTCCTTTAAACCTTTTACTCATGCATGCGGTTCAACTAAGTTTTGAGTCTTATTTAGAGTTATCCTATCCAATGCATGATCCCCCTTTATGTCACCTTCATACCTATTTACCCTCCTAGTATGACTAGGGTTGTTTGAGTATCGTTAGAGCCTTGTGTGTTCTATGCTTAGACATGCTTAGTCTTATGATCTGCTTCATCCGGTTGATGAATGCTGTCAATGCGTGAATCTAGTATGACAGGTGTTTATGCGTTGGTGTGAATTGGATAACCTGATTAACATGGCATGGATGTTGAGGCCACTGTGGGTTGTGGTTTTTGTCTCGTTCATGCCCTTATGTGCGAGTTATCGCCTTCGAAGCCAAGACTGAGCGTGTAACCACACGTGGGGCCTAACAGACCGCGCTCGGCCAACTAACTTGTCTAGCCACTTGCATGGGTAAGGTAGATTGAGGTTTCCATTTGCGGGTGTGTCATAAATGTTTTGGAGAAAACTAGGGCGTGACCGAGACCAGTGATGGACGTACACGGATCTTGTCCCGAATCACAGAACAGGTGCCGCCAGGAGGTGGCTAAGTCCCTGTTGACGGGGTGGCCTGACTCATGGATAGGGTTAAGAAAGGTAAAGGCCGTGGTCGACCACACTCTACCGCGCTCTTAGAGAGGAGCGTTACCGCGTGGCATTAAGAGTCGGTTGATACGTGTGGGTAAAGTGTACCCCATGCAGGGATAAATCTCCTCGAGAAGCCGTGTCCACGGTTACGGACGACTTGGCAACGGATTCTGTGATTATAGATAACTTTCACGGAATGACTAAAACTTGTTGACAACGAATGAAGGATGCCTCCTCGACTATGTCGAGAGGGGCGATTATTGTAGAATGAGATAGTATGGGAATGAGAAGGTATCGGTGGAACAAAAGAATATTATGATCTCATTAGCTGAGTAGCTTCTTCCTCTGTTTTAGAAGTGTTTTATTACACGTGCTTCTTCTTCCTCTACTTCGGAAAACAAAAGTGGCTTTACGCAAATAACTTAGAAGCCAAGTCTTGTTGTGTACCTTTTGTATTCAACCTTGCCTCATTGTTGTTTTGTTATAGACTACGGTGCCACAGCTGATGAAGGTTTCTACCTCGACGTCGATGAGTAGTTCGGGGTTCCCAGGTGGCAACCTGGTATCTGTAGTATGAGTTTTGACTACATTGCTTATGTTCGGACTCTTAGTCCTTTTGCAGTCTTGTTGTATAGAAACATAATTTGCTTTCGCTATTTGGTGTACTGTTGGGTTACCTGACCTATGATGGTCGTGTAGCCTCTGCGTGTAATCATATACTCTAGTAAGTCTTGTTTAATACAATTTCATGTCTAGAGTGCTGCTTTGATCGGTTGTTGGTTTCGAGCTCATTGTTATACAGTTTTGGCTATGCCTGCGTAGTTGCCGTAGTCGAGGGGTTGTGGAGCCGATGATCCATGTCCGAGCACGTCTGCCGATGTGATTCAGACTGGGGCTTGGTAACCCCAGTAACCCTCGATTGTTGTTGCACTTCCTGGACACATAGCAGCTCGGTATAGCTTTGGGCCCGTTCCTTCAGTTTCATCCGACTCGTGGATGCTTGTTATGCATAATTTATTATGACTAGCATGGATACAAGGAGTAGTAGTACCGAGGTGATCCGGCCTGCGTGCCGATGAATCCGGTCTGCCTGCCGTTGCTTGTTGCGGCCGGGGCTGGTAACCCTGAAGCCCTTGTGAGTCCATGACTAGGAGCACATAACAGTATGTATATCTCTGGGTCTGGGGTCTGACAGCGCTAGCGGCCACGTCATCCATGGGAGGAGGATGGTCCGCGACCACGGCGAGGAAGCAAGATGCCACGATGCTGGCTTCTTCCGCCTAATCCCCCCCCCTCATAATTTGTTCTTTCTAATGCTTGCCTCACAAAGATGATTATTTTTTCCCTGCAATTATAATTACATGATAATCTGTTCAGCTAATTGCAAGTGTATGCATCCATTTAGAGCTCAACGGTGGTGTTCTTTCATACTGACATTAGTTTAGCTTACCATGAACTTTCCGATGCGTGCTTTGGTTTATACTTGGACACCAATCGCACTATGTTGTGGCTTTTTTTATTACACAACAAGATTGATATACAGATAATGATAACATAAGGGGTCTCTTTTTTATTGCAAGATACAAAGTACATAGAACACATAATGACAATAAGCTCTAGAAATTACAAGCACTAGCTTACACACTATTTAGTTCTATGCTTAATGCTAGTTGAAATGTTGCTAGATATGCTCTATCAAATCATCCTTTAGCTTCCGATGTGTCGCACTCTGACGAATTTCTTTGTTCTTTTCAAGGACAACACTAAAACCATGAATTGGGCCTTGGCCAAGTCCTTTCTTCATAATTGTAATCTAGGGTCTCCTCCCTCTTATCTTCAATTATCATATTGTGTAGAATAACACATGCATACATAATATCACCTATTTCTTCTCTGTCCCATTGACGTGCGAGTTGATGTATAATTGCCCAACCTTTTTACAAAACTCCAAAAAGCACGATCACATCTTTCCTTGCTCCTTCTTGTTGTCGTGCAAATAATTTATCCTTATCAGTTTGAGGTAGTGGAATTGTTTTGACGAATGTTGCTGTAACATCCCAATTTTTGTTACATTAGGGTGTGTGGTGTGTGCTAATCTCATACATGCATGAGAACAAAAATTTTAACCATGTTGAAACAATTTAAATTGTGAATTTAAATGGTTTGAGAAAAGTTCCACAAATAGTACTTATTTTGGTTCCCAAAATTTTCTGTTGGAAAATATTACAAATACACCAAAGAACCACATGGTTTTGTTGGAATTTTTATAAGCTTTACAAAAGTTATTTTTGCCAATTTTTATTCTTGTAAAAAGGGCCTCAAAACTTTGGTTTCTGCCCTCTTTTATAAAAGAAAAGGACCAGTTTGTAAAATCTAACAGTTTTCTGGGGGTTTTCAGAAAATCGTCTTTGTCTTCTTCCTTGTGCGAGGAGAAGCTCCTGCGTATCGATCCCCGACGTCGCCGGGCCACGTCCTGCTTCCTCCTCGCGAGGACAAGGAGGCCGAGGAGACGTCCTCGTCTTCCCTCTGCCTCACTCACCCCCTCTTAGCCCTCTCTCTGTCTCTCCTCGCGAAGGAAACCCTAACCCTACCGAAACCGCCGCCGCTCGCCGTCGTCTCTCCGTCAGTCCCTGTGCCCCGTTGAGCTTGCGAGGATGATCTCCATCGCCCTAATAGACACCTAGAGTCCACAGAGAAGCCGCGGTGCCACGGGCATCCCGAATTTCATCATCTTCCCGAGAATGGCCGACGTGGAATTACGGCCGCCGCCGTTGATTGTCGGCCCTGCGTGCTTCCCCGACCACACCTTCGAGTTTCTGGTGAGCAGAGGGTCCTCTGGGACACCTCCCCTTCGCCCCTACCCATCTGGTTCACCGTGGCAAGCATAAACTCTTATCTTCTCATATATGCTTTCAAACAACATTTGAATCTCGTACTTTGCATTCGATTCCAAAGTATTTGATGCTAGTAGACATAGTTCACCTATATACTGCATCACCTCAATATTCTGATCCACTGCTCCTAGCCGCCATAGATTTGCTTGTGCGCATCGCCAGAGCCTCATATCTGCTTCTCTTAGTCATACATGTTTGTTACCTCTGCTCCATCCGGTTGATGAATCAGAGCTGTGATAACCTAGTATGATATGATGATGTGGTAAGATGAGCACTGTGTGGTTAACTTGACTAAGGCTTGGACGGGAGGCCACTTGGGAAGTGGTTGTTTGTCCTGTACTTGCCAACCCTAGGATTAAGGTCTCGCCACGGAAACCAAGACTGAGCGTGCAACCACACGCGGGGCCTAACAGACCGCGCTCGACTAACTAACTTGTTTGGTTCTATCCGTGAGTCACGTAGTTTGGGATTTCCATCTGCGTGTGAGTCAAAAACCTTTTGGAGGTGTTTAGGGTGTGACCGGGACAAGTGATGGACGTACACGGATCTTGATCCCGAATCACAGAATAGGTGCCGTCAGGAGGTGGCCAACTCCCTGTTGACGGGGTGGCCCTGTTTGGGTTAACTCATGGATAGGGCTCGACAAGGTAAAGGTCGTGGTAAACCACCCTCTTCCGCACTCCATGGACGAGCGTACATGTGGCATTAAGAGTCGGATGGTACGTGTGGGTAAAGTGTACCACCCTGTAGGGATAAATCTTTCGGAAAGCCGTTTTCACGGTTAAGGATGACTTGGTGAATGGCGTGTTGCCATAGATAACTTGAACATGACGTAAAAGATGTTGACAAGACATGGAGGAAATAGATGAAGGGTGCCTCCTCGGAGATGCCGAGAGGGGTGATCCTTGTAGCATGTGAGATGCTGGGGATTGATGTGTGACGCCCCGAGATCGGGCACTATGCAGATTTCAGCATTCCCGCCAAAATCCACATAATAACCGATTCCAGGTTGCCCCTTGTGATAATCATTACAATAGTTCACGAATATTCCACATTTACAACAGAAACAGATAGGTACAAGATGACTCAGACGAGCCAGGGATACAACCGATACATTACAAAGATCCAAATAACAACGGAAGAAACAACATAGTGTCCGGCTACGGACAAGATCCAAATTGGACTAAGAGTCCTGAAGATAACCGAGAGCGTCCAATCCCTGCCCAGGCCAAGCCGGAGGGATTCCCAAGCTAACGTCGTCAGACTTCAAACCTGTTGACTGCAATGTTGAATATGCAGCCACGAAAGAGATTCGTGGGTCAGTACGGTTAAGTACTGGCAAGTGGATAAACCATACTCACAAGATACCGGCGTAGCCAGTCATCACAAGATACAAATACTTTAGGATCAACGGAAAGGAAGGGGTTATTGCAAATAAGCGACAGCCGGCTGCACTAACCAACTACAGAGAGAATCTACCACTTCCGGCTAACAGAAAGAAGATAAGATCGAGTATTGTAACCAACTGAAAGATAACTTCAAACAAACCCATCCTGGATCTCGCCCCTTATCCGAAGAAGCAATCGGAGGATAACTCACACAGTTGCATTAGATGTGAATCAAGTTATTGTGTGAATAAACTATTACTAGTCAAGTTGTTAATCATTGGGTGTAACATGGTTGATCATTATGTTTAAGTTGTCCTGAGTGCTTGTTAGCCAGTACTTTCACCAAGTAATCCATAACCGCGGAAAACACGGCTTCTCGAGAAGATTATCCCTGCAGGGTTGCACCAATTTAGCCGTACACGCATGAATAACCCGCCAGATGGAACGGCCATTCCACCAAGCGGGGCACTCAACACAACCAACCCTTCTTCGCATCAAGCCCAAAGCACCGCGTGCTGTGCGTGCGCGGCTAATCGAGCCCCCCGAAGAAAAGGAGGACCCTCATAGCACTGGAAGACCACGCCGCCCTAAATGCCGACTACGAAAGTTCCACCCTGGCGCCAAGGGTTCGTACCTGCATATGATGCAGCAAATGGAACACCCGAACTAGTACGGCGATTTGGACGAGATGAGAATCGAGTCAGTTGAGGGGGGCGCCCATACTCGCTTCCCACGTGCGGGTAGTGCGCTCATCATGGATCAGTAGACAAGACCCTTTTCCTATTAGGGTCGACACTAGCAGGCCTCAAAACCACAAAGGGCCTCCTGCCGGTGCCTTATCATCAAATTTATTATTAAATAATAACAGTAGCATGATGGATTGATTGATTAAACATCGAGCCCCCAGAACATAATGAAGTAATAACAGAAAGTAACGGGTAACAGACTCGAGCAAAACAACCTAAGCATGCTAGTAAGACACGGGCAACAAGCAATGGTTATAGGTATGGAGGTGAGGCAATATCAAGGTTAAGGGATTCATGTGATGGGTTCATAACAGAAACAACTACCACTAAGGCTAGCAGAAAAGAACAACGGAAAGAATCGGTAACAAGTGATGAAAGGCAGCCATTTGGCAGCAAGTGAGTATACTTGCCTGAGATCCCGCAAGGTAGCAGAACTTGTCGTTGCTCACATCATCTCAACGTCCTATTCGGGAAGAAGCAACGAACCTCGAACAAACACCGGAGGCAACAATTACTACTACGGCAAAAGATCCAGCATGATCTAGATATGGATGCATGACAAGTTTAAAGATGCATCAAGGTAAACTAGTTGACAAGATAAACAAATTTAAATGGACCCATATGCAATTTGAGTTGCATATGAAAAGCCCATGAATTATGGTTAGATTATTTTTTTTCCAACTAATCAACAGATGAAGGTGGATTAGCATGATGCATGGATGAGGAAAACAACAAAATAACAACAATAGAATCAATTGAAATAAGGTTTAACAAGTTTGGAAATTATTGGTTAAGTGTGGGAAGTTTGGTTACTTAAACATGTCACACAAGCAATTGTTGTTTTCATCAAGTTAAATTGTTCAAAACAGATAACAAAGTTCATATTTGATTAGAACACAAAATTTTAGGTGGATTACATGTTTCAAATATTGAAAAAGGAATTTGGATGAATTTATTATGACTTAAACAATATTAAACAAGTTTTAAATGAATTTAAAACAAGTGTGATTATTATTTGAATTTTATTTGTTCAAAGTACAAATTCAAATTCACATTTGAAAAGTTCACACTTTGATGGTTTGAAAACATATTTATATGTCCCAAAAGAATTTGATTTGATTAAGTTATGAATTTAGCAATATTAAATGATTTAAACAAGGTTTAAATCATTTAACCAATTTTAATTATTCAAAACATGAAACAAATTTTATATTTGGAAAGGTGGTTTAATTTTGCATGGAAAACATATTTCATTTGTGGAAATTGGATTTAAAATGAGCAAGTTATTATTTTGGCAATTTTGAATGCAATAAACAAGAAACAGTTGTTTTCAGCAATTTAAATTATTCAAAACAGCAAACAAAATTTATATTTGGAAAGTACATGAAAAGTTGATTGGAAAACATATTTGGTTTGTTGAATTTGGAATATTTAGGAACAAGTTATGAATTTTGCAAATTTAAGTGAATTTGACAAGTTTTCAAATGTTTCACCAATTTTAAATATTCAAAACAGTAAACAAACTTTATATTTGGATAGAACATTCAATTTGGGACAGAAAACATATTTAAAAAGTTAAAATTGGAGTTGGGATGAATTTCTTATGCATTTTAGAACATTTGATGCAAATCTGCCATTTTTTGTAACTAGGGACTTAGAAAAATATTTTCCAGGGGCTAAAATAAATTGTAAGGGCCTATTGGTGATTTTGTGAAGGTTCTGTGACCAAACAAAAAGGAAACAAAAATGTTTGGTTTAATTGGGAGAGGGGGGAGTCGAACCCCTCCCCCTGTGCTGTGCGTTTGGCTCTGCTAACCAGTGCGGCTAAGCTTTGTTTGGTGAAACGTAAGGGGTACGGGGGGGTTTGAGGTTCAGAAGGGATGCGATGTTAACTGAACAAGTTCAGAACACCCAAGCCCGCGGATTCAGAAGCAAAACGAAAAAAGGAGGCTAATTGCCTCGAAGGGGACTTGATCTCCGGTCTCCCAGGAGCTGAACAGAACAGGAACCAATGGACTACGCCTCGAGTTGGTGTCTGATTACGAACCTGGACGGATATGAGGCAGACGGATCACGGTAACTAAAAAAAAAAAGACGCACAGCTTCAGAACTCGTAGGTACACGATCGATAAAAAGGATGGGGTCGTATCCTGGCAGAAGTCGACCCGGGGCTCTGCTGGGTGGAGCACCAGACGGTACCCACCAGGAGGCTACCCGATCGGTGCTGCCCCACGGCCAGATGAGGCAGGCATGTCCTCTGCGCGAGTTGTATTTTCCCTGACGACTGCACAACCTGAAGCTGTAGGATGACGACGACAGAGGATGAACGGGGAGCTTCGGGTGGTTACCTGGCCAAGGTGCCTTCGGGGATCTTGGCGATGAAGGGGTGGGGGTTCCATTCCCCTAGACAGGGAACCCTCGAGATGGCCGTGGCGAGCCCGCCGAGTCCAACAGCAACCATGCAGTACCGGTGATGGTGGAGGGATACAGAGGAGCAGGGGCAGTAGATGAGGAGGGAGAGAGGGTGGCGGCGGCAAGGAAGAAAGGCTAGGGTTGGAGGGGCGCTCGAGGGGAAGATATAGGGGAGGGGAGCAGGGCACATGGGGGGAGGCGCTCGGTGACAGCGACCTCTCCCCCTCGCGTCCGTACGAAGAAGACAGTGGTCGTGGGCTGCTGGGCTTAGGGGTGGGCTGGTTGTAGGTGGGCTTGGCCTGCCTCTCAGCTCACCCCTCTCTTCTATTTTTTTTTTCCTCAGGAACATTTTTTTTGTAAAGGAAATAGAAGGGAAAGAGAGATGGAAAGAAATAGGGGGGGGGTTGTTTTATTTTATAATTAAGTGTTATTAGTTGCAAAACAGTGATTAAAAGTAAGGTAGGTTTGATTTCAAAATTGGACTTATTAGTTTGAATTTAAAGGGTTATTTGGATTTTCAACTATTAGTTTGATTTGGGAAAAATTTGGAAAGCACAATTTTATTTAATAAACTCAAGCAATTATGCAAACAGTATTGAATTTAATTTGTTTGCCAAATTTTAATTGTTAAACCCATATTGAAATATGATAAATAAGATTGATTGGATTTGAATGCATTGGAAATTGCCATTAGGGTTTTTAACAAAAGGGAAGAAATTTTGATTAACAGGCAATTGATTAAAACAAATTCAATCATTGAAAAACAATGGAGGGGTTTTGGTTGCAAGTTTGAAATTGGAAGTTTTGAGCAAGGGGTGGAAGTTTAAATTGTTTTGAAATTTCCAGTTGTGATGCAAACATGGGGCAATGCAATGTGATGCATATGATGCAAGCAAAAAAACAAACAGGTAACACCCCAGGTGTTACAGACGACACCACTAACAAGGGATTGCGCCCTCGCAATCCACCTGCTAACCCGGGAGGGGAAAGAAGTTCGACTATCGATTCTTCGTGCTTCCGTTTGATCTCCTCGACACCACTAACAAGGGTTTCTTGCTCGGAGTGACGACGATGTTCTTCCACCAGGAATCTTCCGATGATCGAACCTATTAGGTTAAAAGCTCAGAAAACGTCCACCCACGTAGGATCCTAACACTTTGATAGATTGAGTACGAGAGTAGACTCCAAAACAAATAAGATGGGAGGGGAAATATAATAGAGATAAGGAGAAAACAAGAATCCTATTGGGATGTTTTTCCAAAATAGTTTAGCAGAAATAGTTTTTGACACTCTAGAAACAACGACCGTTAGCGAGGTTATCCTACAGGCTTTGCGGACCCGTTGCTTCGATAACCATTCGTATCGAAACAATATCGGGAATCGGAACCAAGGCTCTGATACCATTTTGTGACGCCCCGAGATCGGGCACTATGCAGATTTCAGCATTCCCGCCAAAATCCACATAATAACCGATTCCAGGTTGCCCCTTGTGATAATCATTACAATAGTTCACGAATATTCCACATTTACAACAGAAACAGATAGGTACAAGATGACTCAGAAGAGCCAGGGATACAACTGATACATTACAAAGATCCAAATAACAGCGGAAGAAACAACATAGCGTCCGGCTACGGACAAGATCCAAATTGGACTAAGAGTCCTGAAGATAACCGAGAGCGTCCAATCCCTGCCCAGGCCAAGCCGGAGGGATTCCCAAGCTAACGTCGTCAGACTTCAAACCTGTTGACTGCAATGTTGAATATGCAGCCACGAAAGAGATTCGTGGGTCAGTACGGTTAAGTACTGGCAAGTGGATAAACCATACTCACAAGATACCGGCGTAGCCAGTCATCACAAGATAGAAATACTTTAGGATCAACGGAAAGGAAGGGGTTATTGCAAATAAGCGACAGCCGGCTGCACTAACCAACTACAGAGAGAATCTACCACTTCCGGCTAACAGAAAGAAGATAAGATCGAGTATTGTAACCAACTGAAAGATAACTTCAAACAAACCCATCCTGGATCTCGCCCCTTATCCGAAGAAGCAATCCGAGGATAACTCACACGGTTGCATTAGATGTGAATCAAGTTATTGTGTGAATAAACTATTACTAGTCAAGTTGTTAATCATTGGGTGTAAAATGGTTGATCATTATATTTAAGTTGTCCTGAGTGCTTGTTAGCCAGTACTTTCACCAAGTAATCCATAACCACGGAAAACACGGCTTCTCGAGAAGATTATCCCTGCAGGGTTGCACCAATTTAGCCGTACACGCATGAATAACCCGCCAGATGGAACGACCATTCCACCAAGCGGGGCACTCAACACAACCAACCCTTCTTCGCATCAAGCCCAAAGCACCGCGTGCTGTGCGTGCGCGGCTAATCGAGCCCCCCGAAGAAAAGGAGGACCCTCATAGCACTGGAAGACCACGCCGCCCTAAATGCCGACTACGAAAGTTCCACCCTGGCGCCAAGGGTTCGTACCTGCATATGATGCAGCAAATGGAACACCCGAACTAGTACGGCGATTTGGACGAGATGCGAATCGAGTCAGTTGAGGGGGGCGCCCATACTCGCTTCCCACGTGCGGGTAGTGCGCTCATCATGGATCAGTAGACAAGACCCTTTTCCTATTAGGGTCGACACTAGCAGGCCTCAAAACCACAAAGGGCCTCCTGCCGGTGCCTTATCATCAAATTTATTATTAAATAATAACAGTAGCATGATGGATTGATTGATTAAACATCGAGCCCCCAGAACATAATGAAGTAATAACAGAAAGTAACGGGTAACAGACTCGAGCAAAACAACCTAAGCATGCTAGTAAGACACGGGCAACAAGCAATGGTTATAGGTATGGAGGTGAGGCAATATCAAGGTTAAGGGATTCATGTGATGGGTTCGTAACAGAAACAACTACCACTAAGGCTAGCAGAAAAGAACAACGGAAAGAATCGGTAACAAGTGATGAAAGGCAGCCATTTGGCAGCAAGTGAGTATACTTGCCTGAGATCCCGCAAGGTAGCAGAACTTGTCGTTGCTCACATCATCTCAACGTCCTATTCGGGAAGAAGCAACGAACCTCGAACAAACACCGGAGGCAACAATTACTACTACGGCAAAAGATCCAGCATGATCTAGATATGGATGCATGACAAGTTTAAAGATGCATCAAGGTAAACTAGTTGACAAGATAAACAAATTTAAATGGACCCATATGCAATTTGAGTTGCATATGAAAAGCCCATGAATTATGGTTAGATTATTTGTTTTCCAACTAATCAACAGATGAAGGTGGATTAGCATGATGCATGGATGAGGAAAACAACAAAATAACAACAATAGAATCAATTGAAATAAGGTTTAACAAGTTTGGAAATTATTGGTTAAGTGTGGGAAGTTTGGTTACTTAAACATGTCACACAAGCAATTGTTGTTTTCATCAAGTTAAATTGTTCAAAACAGATAACAAAGTTCATATTTGATTAGAACACAAAATTTTAGGTGGATTACATGTTTCAAATATTGAAAAAGGAATTTGGATGAATTTATTATGACTTAAACAATATTAAACAAGTTTTAAATGAATTTAAAACAAGTGTGATTATTATTTGAATTTTATTTGTTCAAAGCACAAATTCAAATTCACATTTGAAAAGTTCACACTTTGATGGTTTGAAAACATATTTTATATGTCCCAAAAGAATTTGATTTGATTAAGTTATGAATTTAGCAATATTAAATGATTTAAACAAGGTTTAAATCATTTAACCAATTTTAATTATTCAAAACATGAAACAAATTTTATATTTGGAAAGGTGGTTTAATTTTGCATGGAAAACATATTTCATTTGTGGAAATTGGATTTAAAATGAGCAAGTTATTATTTTGGCAATTTTGAATGCAATAAACAAGAAACAGTTGTTTTCAGCAATTTAAATTATTCAAAACAGCAAACAAAATTTATATTTGGAAAGTACATGAAAAGTTGATTGGAAAACATATTTGGTTTGTTGAATTTGGAATATTTAGGAACAAGTTATGAATTTTGCAAATTTAAGTGAATTTGACAAGTTTTCAAATGTTTCACCAATTTTAAATATTCAAAACAGTAAACAAACTTTATATTTGGATAGAACATTCAATTTGGGACAGAAAACATATTTAAAAAGTTAAAATTGGAGTTGGGATGAATTTCTTATGCATTTTAGAACATTTGATGCAAATCTGCCATTTTTTGTAACTAGGGACTTAGAAAAATATTTTCCAGGGGCTAAAATAAATTGTAAGGGCCTATTGGTGATTTTGTGAAGGTTCTGTGACCAAACAAAAAGGAAACAAAAATGTTTGGTTTAATTGGGAGAGGGGGGAGTCGAACCCCTCCCCCTGTGCTGTGCGTTTGGCTCTGCTAACCAGTGCGGCTAAGCTTTGTTTGGTGAAACGTAAGGGGTACGGGGGGGTTTGAGGTTCAGAAGGGCTGCGATGTTAACTGAACAAGTTCAGAACACCCAAGCCCGCGGATTCAGAAGCAAAACGAAAAAAGGAGGCTAATTGCCTCGAAGGGGACTTGATCTCCGGTCTCCCAGGAGCTGAACAGAACAGGAACCAATGGACTACGCCTCGAGTTGGTGTCTGATTACGAACCTGGACGGATATGAGGCAGACGGATCACGGTAACTAAAAAAAAAAAAGACGCACAGCTTCAGAACTCGCAGGTACACGATCGATAAAAAGGATGGGGTCATATCCTGGCAGAAGTCGACCCGGGGCTCTGCTGGGTGGAGCACCAGACGGTACCCACCAGGAGGCTACCCGATCGGTGCTGCCCCACGGCCAGATGAGGCAGGCACGTCCTCTGCGAGAGTTGTATTTTCCCTGACGACTGCACAACCTGAAGCTGTAGGATGACGACGACAGAGGATGAACAGGGAGCTTCGGGTGGTTACCTGGCCAAGGTGCCTTCGGGGATCTTGGCGATGAAGGGGTGGGGGTTCCATTCCCCTAGACAGGGAACCCTCGAGATGGCCGTGGCGAGCCCGCCGAGTCCAACAGCAACCATGCAGTACCGGTGATGGTGGAGGGATACAGAGGAGCAGGGGCAGTAGATGAGGAGGGAGAGAGGGTGGCGGCGGCAAGGAAGAAAGGCTAGGGTTGGAGGGGCGCTCGAGGGGAAGATATAGGGGAGGGGAGCAGGGCACATGGGGGGAGGCGCTCGGTGACAGCGACCTCTCCCCCTCGCGTCCGTACGAAGAAGACAGTGGTCGTGGGCTGCTGGGCTTAGGGGTGGGCTGGTTGTAGGTGGGCTTGGCCTGCCTCTCAGCTCACCCCTCTCTTCTATTTTTTTTTTCCTCAGGAACATTTTTTTTGTAAAGGAAATAGAAGGGAAAGAGAGATGGAAAGAAATAGGGGGGGGGGGGTTGTTTTATTTTATAATTAAGTGTTATTAGTTGCAAAACAGTGATTAAAAGTAAGGTAGGTTTGATTTCAAAATTGGACTTATTAGTTTGAATTTAAAGGGTTAGTTGGATTTTCAACTATTAGTTTGATTTGGGAAAAATTTGGAAAGCACAATTTTATTTAATAAACTCAAGCAATTATGCAAACAGTATTGAATTTAATTTGTTTGCCAAATTTTAATTGTTAAACCCATATTGAAATATGATAAATAAGATTGATTGGATTTGAATGCATTGGAAATTGCCATTAGGGTTTTTAACAAAAGGGAAGAAATTTTGATTAACAGGCAATTGATTAAAACAAATTCAATCATTGAAAAACAATGGAGGGGTTTTGGTTGCAAGTTTAAAATTGGAAGTTTTGAGCAAGGGGTGGAAGTTTAAATTGTTTTGAAATTTCCAGTTGTGATGCAAACATGGGGCAATGCAATGTGATGCATATGATGCAAGCAAAAAAACAAACAGGTAACACCCCAGGTGTTACATGATGATGATCACGGTAGTGAGTTTCCCATCTGTTTTGAAAACCTTCGATGAGACATTCTATTCCTCCTCATTTTGGAAAATAAAGATTGCTTTACGCAAATCATCCTTCATAAAACCCTTTATGAAACCAGCAGATATATAATAGGTTAACTAAGTCTTGTTGAGTACCTCCCGTACCCAGGTTTGCTTTAATTTGGTTCAGGAGAAGATCTCACATCGGTGGTGTATCAACATGGACATCGACGAGTAGTTTGGGGTTCCCAGGTAGCAGCCTGTAATCTATGGGCTGGGACGTCGCCTTATGTTGCGGCCTCTTAGGCCTTTTTGGTTCTTGTTGATTAGCAACATAATTTGCCTTCCGTTGTCTAATGTAATGTTGGGTCGTGTGACCTCTGCTTGTAAGCTATACTCTAGTAACACTTATTTAATACAACTTCATGTCTAGAGTGCTGCTTTGATCGGTTGTTGGTTTCGATCTCATTGTTATACAGTTTTGGCTATGCCTGCATAGTTGTCGCAGTCGAGGGGTTGTGGAGCCGATGATCCATGTCCGAGCCCGCCTGCCGATGTGATCCGGCTTGGGGCGAGGTAACCCTAGTAACCCTCGATTGTTGTTGCACTTTTTGGACACATAGCGACTCTGTATAGCTTTGGTCCCGTTTCTTTCAGTTTCATACGATCCGTGGACGCTTTGATATGCATAGTTGGTTATGACTAGCATGGATGCAAGGAGTAGTAGACTGGGGATCCGGACTACATGCCGATGAATCCAGTCTGCCTGCCATTGTTTGTTGCGGCCGGGGCTGGTAACCCTGAAGCCCTTGTGAGTCCATGGCTAGGAGCACATAACGGTATGTATATCTCTGGGTCCAGGGTCGTGACAAGTCATGGTATCAGAGCAGGACTTCTTGTAGGAAAACCTTATTGCTTGGTCGATGTTGAGTATAGAGTTTGTGAAAACTATTTTGAAACCTCAGATGAATTGTGAAAATCTTCTTAGGATTCTTTTTACTCCTTATCTGGTATCGCTCTAACTCTGGGTCTTCTTACCTGTTTTGATTTGAAAAGGTTTTGCTATCTCTTCTAGTCCTTCAAAACCTAGGTGCCTTCTTTGGCAATGACGTTCTTTTACCCAAGTTGACCTAGTGTGAAAAAAGTTTCTAGAGTCGTGTGTGTTCCATGTTCCGTTATCTCTCGTTTCAAATGGGAGATTTCCTTCCATTCATAATCTCTCGAAGTTGTATGGATTCCACATTCCTACATGTTTCAAAGTTCTAAATCCTGAACCTCGAGATCTGCTTTCCATCTCGAATGTATCCGTTATCCTCTACTCAAACTCTTCCGGAGTTAAGTTTGTCTTCTTGGAAAGATACTCCGTGATTGCTATTCATAGTGTCCTTTAAGACACTAAGATAGTAGTTACTCCTCTCCCCGGGTTTCTAACCCTTGGACTTGAACCGAAGGTCCCGGAATGTGCTGAATTGCGGTGAGTTGAGTCATGTGGTTTCATAACCATGTGATGCTCATGCCATCACTACAGGATGCCGACCTTTAACCCAAGTTCTGTTCCTTTGGATCCTGAGGAATCTGCTTTACCTCGGGGTGGCTAGGGAATTCCAACTCTCATAGTCGTAGGCTTTCCTTTGGAACAAAAAGGGATCACAACAAGAGTGTTCTTTATGATTCCCATATCCTTGTTCTTGACTCTGCTATACCTCTCGTCTTAGCATGGGTCATCCAAATGAGTACTACCCTGTGCAATCAACATGATCTTAGGAATCCTCCAGCATGTTCCTACTTTCTAGTTTCTCTCAAATCTCCATCCGTAGTTTTGGAAACCAAGTTGCATATGTGTATTGGAGTCTTCCAATGCACTTGCTCTTCTTTTCTGTCAAAACATTCCACCTTGGAATGTCAGGAGAAACAAACTCCAGTACCTCGTTCATTTCTAAAACCAGGTCAAAGTTTTGTATTTCGCAAATTAAAGAAGTTTCATTAGCTTCTGTTCTGCTCCATCTTCGAGCATCACACTCTTACATATCAAGAGGTTGTGTTGAGTTTCATGGCCTTATTGATGAAGTGATGTGTCGTGGGATAATCACGACAGACGTTACCAGGGGTAACTTATCTTGGGGCAATTCGACTCTGGTGTTTGGGAGAGGGTTTAGCTCAGGGGAAATCATGCTATCAATCGATCTGGTAGCTCTGGCAATCAAGTCGCCGAGTCTCCGATCTAGGGTTACAATTATCAACTCTCGTATTACAGGGATACTCGAATATCTGGTGAAGCTCTCTCTTTCTAACCCTGGGAGCCGGCTTATATCTTACCCGGCTCCCTGGCTTCCTATGCAAGGCACACTCGGAATCCTACCCGGAAACCACACACAACCCTAAGTTTCCTAATAATAACCCCAAAGGCCGGGTTACAAGGCCTACGTCCTTCTCGGGCCTTCCAGAAACTCCTCTTCCTTGAGCCGGGTCTTGCGCGATTCCCTTTGGGCCGGGTTACACCTTGGAATTAGCCTACCGGGTTATCATCCCTCCATCAGTAGTCCCCAGAATAGCTTGGGCTTCGTAGGGTTAACCATGAAGCGCATGCTATTCCCTGCAAAAATAATAAACACACGAGTCCATAAAATACCGAGTTAGAATGCTTTGATAATAGCTAGGCCTTGCTCTGTAGGTGGTCCATATAATAACCCGGCTTTTCTGAGTCAAGCATCACTTTCCCGGGTCAACACTCCGAAGAAAACATGACAAGACCCGGATTCGCACCGTTGCTAATCAGTCCGAATATCACGCTCGCAATCCATTTCAATCCCTTTCCGGATATCTCGCAACGGGCGTTTTAATGCTTATCCCAAAATATCCGGCCGAACGATATTTTTCCGAAATTTTGGCTCTTGCCGCCTAAACCTAGGGCACTTTCCCCCCGCACCTATAAATAGGCACCTAGGGGTCACCCTTTAGATCTAGCACCCATTTCTCATCTTCCTCTTTTTCTCTCCGTCTCCACTCCTCCTTCGCGCTTGCAACCTCGAGCTCGAGCCCGTACCAGCAGCGCCGCCGCACCGCTCGCGAGCGCGCGACCGGAATCACGCCGCCGCCGCCCGGCTACCACTTCTTGCACCCATCACGCCGCCGTCGATCTCCGCCGCCGTGCCCTCGAGCAACTCGCCGAAATCCCAAGGAGCTGCCGCCGTCGAGCCATTCGCCGCCGCCGCGCCCCTATCTCGATTCAGCCGGTAAGTTCCTCAATCCCTTAGATCCAGATTCTGATTCCTCAAAAATAGATTGGATCTAATCTCTCTCAAATTCTCCACCATTTCTCATTAGCTAGATATGCAATCGTAATATTCAGCCGGTAATATTCCTTTTTCACGGCTAGTACTCGATTAGATCCAAGCGCGCATCTCTCAGCATATCCTCACCATCTGCAATCGTAAATTTTCCCTTTATATGGTTTTGACTAGATCCAATCTGCTAAATTTTTCGCAAGTACTTCTCGCTAAGTCGGATAACTATAGTTTCTGTGTCTCTCGATATTCATACTCTGCATTTGCCTCTTTTATAGATCTACACTTATGGCTCCTAAGGCCAGCGCTAAGCTGAAGGGGAAACACCCGGCCGGCAAGCAAAAGCCGAGTCAAGCGATCTCTGCCAACTGGGCAAGATCGACTGTGACAAAAGCTAAGCTCGACGAGCTCGCGGAGTCGGGTGTCCTGCCCACCCGGGAGGAGATCCACTGGAGGATACCCGGAGAGGAAACTCGGCCATCTCCGGGTCTTGACGAAGTGGTAGTTTTTGTCGAACACGTGATCCGGGATTTCCGCCCCCGGGTCACCCTTTCTTCCGTGAGCTTCTGGACCACTACAAGCTCCGGGTATTTGACATTGGCCCCAACTCTATGATCAATATTACTCACTTCATAGTTTTGTGTGAATCGTACCTGTGCATTCCACCAAATTTAGCCCTTTTCCTTGAACTCTTCCAATGTAAGCCGTGCCGAGAGAGTGGCGATGGGGCCCTCCTAGTCTGTGGAGGGGTCTCCATCCAGAGGCGGAAAAATTCCCTCATGCCGACTCTGAGCCTCAGCTCTCACATCAAACACTGGCAGAAAACCTATTTTTATTGCCAAGATACGTCTCCAGCCGGCGAAAAGCCACTGCCGGGTTTTACCGAAAATATCCTCGATCTTTCCGATAGTTTCAACTCCTTTGCTCCTGAAGCCGAGAGGCAATCTATCCAGCCTCTCCTCAATAAACTTGCGGCCCAAACTCTCGGCCCAAGGTCTTCTTGGGCTCAATCTAATCAAAATCTGGGTAAGCTGCCGGATTCAACCCAATAGCATCCGGCCCAAAATCATGTGCAGCTATTTTGGGCACATCACCGATTCTCTCCGTTACTCGGAGAAGAATTACCCGGCCTCGGACGCAAACAAGATCATGAAAAATTTCTTGGCCGAGAAGCTGGAGGTGATCCGGAACATAGCCGACTTGGACCCTTTCACACGCGATAACCCGGCCCCATCAGTAAGAACCGGTTATCACTCCTTTACCCGACTGACAATTTTCTTGCACAATCACTAACTTTTGTCACTGTATTTTTCTCTCAGGAAGATAACGCTTTCTGGAAGATAGATACCCCTCCTCCTTCCGAAAACTCGGAAGAGGACGAGGAGCCGGCTGATTCTGATGAAGGTAATATCCGAGTCTCGCTCATTTCCTTTTTTGTTATCTTATCTAGGCCAACTTTTTCCTCTTTACCAACAATGTACCTTGCTTGCCAGAGCTAGAGGACAAAGAGTATACACAATCGGATGAGAGCGAAGCTGAGCCAGAAGTGGAGGTTGGGGCAAAGAGGAGGACCCGGGGAGTTGTCTTCAAGGTGCCTTACTCCTCTATTGCCTCCAAACCATACTCGTACGCTAACATGTGCGAACTTAACCAACGTTTGATCGATTCATCACACTTGAAGGAACCCGGCCCAGTCAAGCGTAGGGTAACCCGGAACTCTCCGGGTGACGATCCTCTTCACCCGGGCATCCCTTCGTCCCCCGCTCGCCGAGCCGGTATTCCCCAAACTCGCTCTTCCCACCTTCCTCGAAGATGTCCCTCTCCAAATCATCCACTATCCGGACAAATCCGGGTCTCACTTTCCAACTCTTTGTCAGCTTCTTCCGGGTCTAGCAACGATCTCCCACCAGATTTCGTCGTGAACACCGGGTGAGTTACTTTTCTTGCTACTCAATACACTAGCTTTTTCCGTATCTTTCATTCACCACATACTGACTATTTATTTCTCTTTCTCAGGGCCAAGGTCACGATTAGTGACCCAGAGGACATGGACGTGGATAACCCGGCTACGGAGGATCCGGAAGACGTTGCGAAGACCGCGGCTGGCGGTGTAGAAGAAGAAGAAAAAGACTTGCTGAAAGATCCGGCCGAGCAGGAGGCCGAGTTTCCCATGCCAACGCACACACCCGGGGACGGGGATGTCGAGATCCTGGGATCGCGGAGGGGTGATCCCACTCCTAACACTCAGGCAACCCGGATAACCTCTCCTAAGCAGGAAAGTACCCCGCCTCCGGGTGATCAGAACCCCAGCTCCTCCAGGCCAAGACTCGGCGATCTGGACTTTGAAGGAATGCTAGATGCGCTCTTCTCCCTGAAGACTAATGAAAGGGATATTCTGGAAGCCATGGCAGCTAAGCACCAGGTAATTTAAACAATGTAGCTTGTATATTCACATAGTCCCCAAGTTCCGAGTGAACTGTGCATAGTTTGCTCGGTACTTTATAACTGTATAATTTACCATACCCGGATGTATCTTTTATCCGACTAACTTTTCCTTTTCTTTTCTCACATGCATACGTGACCCGGTCTGAGGAGGTGTTGGCAAAAACCAACAAGCTCCTCGAGGTCGATACAAAGTTACGTGAAGAGCTAGAGGTTGATGTGAAGAATCTTGACAAGGATGTGAAAAAATATAAGAAAAGGGCCCAAACTGCTGAGGGTGCACTGAAGAAAATCTCGGCCCAGATTGCCAACACTTACCGCACTCTACTTGGTAAGAATTTCTAACTTACTAATTATAACCCGGATTTCTCATTCCGTAAGGTTTATCATCCGGGTTTCAGTGCTTTAACTTTTCTGTTACTCTGCAGGTCCGGGTGAGGAGGCCCCAGATGAAGATGATGTTGAGAAATTGAAGACGCTGAAGGCCGTAATCCGGCAACTTACTATCGGCACCAAGTGGACTTTGGAGGCTGTGAAGTGGTCGGGTAAGGGTTACTGTGGTTTGAACGATTTGCTTGATGCATGTTCTACCATCCCCGCCTGGATCGACCACTGGAAGCGTTCATCGTGCCGGATTGGTGTAACCCGCGGGCTTACTCTGGCCAAGGCCTATTTTCCTAGGCTTGAGCCGGCCAAGCTCGTGGGCGGGTTTCCCGAGTTCAACAACGACGACTCCAAGTTCACTGGTAAGGATTACAAGGCCATTCATGCTTAGGTGCGTCACTCGGCGAGCTTGATCACCGACAAACTCGATGTAAGCAAGATCACTCCACCTTATGATGCAAATGACAAGCCAATTCAATCGGATCTGCCTAAGCCCTTTGACATGCTGGAACGGTGGAAGGAGGAGGCTGCCAAGAAGAAAGCTGAGGCCGATACTGTGCCTTCCTCCTCTACGCCGGTTGTCCCTCCTCCATCCCGTGCCGATACTGCGGCTAACCCGGACATGGGAGCAGAGAAGACCACCGATGAGCGTTCCACATACCTGGCCGCCAAGGACAACGTTGATGACTCGGCTATGGGCGCCGAGTGAAGTTTCACTATTTCCCGCCTCAAACACTTATTCGGCCAATAGACATTATGTAATATGCCTGATACAATTATTCTCTTAATAGTGCGCCTGTGCACTTTTCGATACAATTTCCTCAGTTTGTAATACGTTTAAACTTTAATAGCTTTTGGTGGCCCTTCTGGCCCCTCACCTTGATATGCTATTTCCTAGTCTTGAACTTTGTTGCTGCTTTTCTGATTTTCGCTCTTTTTCCTTCTGTGAGACTCAGTTTCCGGGTCTCGGTGATTTTGACAAGTGGACTTTATTTCCTAAGTCCCCAAGTCCCCAAGACTCAGATTTTTGGGTTTTTAAGCTTAATAGCTAAACAATTTGTTGCTTTTCTCAAATTCCCAAGTCCCCAAGGCCCGAATTTCCGAGTGTAGGGATTTGTAGTTTTCAAAAAAGCAAATTGTTTTTGCTAAGGCCCAAAACATAGAGTTACTCACATAGGTTTGAAGCTATACTTAATATATTGTGAGTTTCCGGTTGTTAACCTTGTAGTCTGCATAGCTTGTGGTTTGGATGACCCTTTTGACCCTCTTTGTTGTAAGCCGACTTTCGCGTGGATATTCAATGCTGCTATAACTGTATAAAAACAGGGTCAGGCAAGTCCCATTGGGCATCATGACTGATTGTGATTGCATGTTAGAAAAGCATGCCACGTTTTTGCGAGTCGCATCAAGCTTAAACAAGAGAACTCAAGAAAATTTGGCTCTATTGTCCGGTTATAAGATTGTAACCGTACTTATTGCAAGTAATCGGTCCTTATAACTTAATGGCATCGTGGCCGGGTCTTTGGGTTTGCAACTGTGCTATTCAAGCAATGAGCCCCCAAGACCTATATATGCAATCTTAGGAAAAATATGGAACTAGTGTATTATAAAGCAAATAAGTAATACTTACCTGATAAAATAGAAAACAGAAAGTAAAAACAGAAATATCAAAACTTAACAGAAATAAATAAGAAAGAAGCAATATCATAGTTTAACCATCTCTTTATTGATATGAGAAAAGTTAGGTCAGCAGGCCGCCTCATTAAAAACCCTCCAGTCCCCTTAGGTACCCTGGATAGGAAAAGAGTGCGTCTGAAACCCGCTGCCTGTTACATCGTGTAATCCAACTTGTAAACCTAGCCTATACTAAGTGTAGTAGGGACGTAGCTGGGCCACGTTCCATGGTCTTTCCCTCTCTTGCATAGATGAAGTGGTATGAGCGGTGTCATTGACGGTATCCGACTCTTCCCTTGCATCTATCAAGTAATATGATCCGTTATGCAAATTCCGGCTTATGATGAACGGTCCTTCCCATGGCGGAGATAACTTGTGCTTTCCCTCTTTTGACTATACCAGGCGCAATACCAGGTCCCCTTCCTGGAAGACCCGGGTTTTGACTCGCCGACTATGGTATCTCCTCAAATCCTGCTGATATATGGCTGATCTCTCCAAAGCTTGTTCTCTGTGTTCTTCTAGCATATCCACGGCATCCTGCCGGGTCTTCTCGTTCTCCACCTCAACGTAAGCCGCCACTCGGGGCGAGTCATGAATAATATCACTCGGCAATACTGCCTCTGCGCCATAAACCATGAAAAACGGGGTCATCTGAGTAGATCTGTTAGGTGTAGTGTTAATTCCCCAAACTACTGATGGTAGCTCTTCAACCCATGCTCCGGCAACTCTGATGCACTCGCAGCCGTGGTTTTAACCCACGAAGTAACTCCTGATTTGCCCTCTCCACCTGTCCATTAGCTTGTGGATGGGCTACCGAGGCTATGTCAAGCCGGATACCATTGTTCCCGCAAAATTTCTCCATCTCACCTAAGGACATGTTGGTTCCATTGTCTGTTATTATGATGTGAGGGTATCCAAACCGGTAGATGATCTTTTTCAGGAACTTGACTGCTGTGATTGCTTCGCAATTGGTAACTGGCATAACCTCAACCCACTTAGTAAACTTATCAATAGCTACCAAAAGATGAGTCTTTTTGCACGGTGACATGTGGAAGGGGCCCACCATATCCATACCCCAAACAACAAACGACCAGGTTAGCGGGATTGTTTGCAACTCCATAGCCGGCACATGGGTTTGGCGAGCGTACCTTTGACATCCATCACACCTTGCCACCAAGCGCTCCGCGTCTGCTAAGGCCGTGAGCCAAAAGAAACCGTGTCGATATGCTTTGGCCACAAGGGATCTTGTGGAGGCATGATGCCCACAATCACCTTCATGGATCTCCTTCAAAATCTGCCGGCCTTCTTCTGGTGCTACACAGTGCAAGAAGACTCCTGTTGCACTTCTTTTATACAACTCTCCATTGATAATAGAATATCCCTTTGCTCGTCTCAGAATTTGCCTTGCTAAAACTTCCTGTGGTGGTAACACGCCTCGTGATAGGTAGGCCAAAAACGGCTCTGTCCAGTCGGGAACAGCACGTACTGTGGCCACGAGCTCCAAATCCGGGTCTTGGTTAGCCACCTCTTCCTCAGACTCGGTTTTAACAGATGGCCGCCATAACTCGTCCAGGAAAACATTAGGTGGAACCGGCTCTCTGCGCGAGCCGAGTCTTGCGAGCGCATCTGCTGCCTCGTTCTTTCGCCTGTCAATATGCTCCACCTCATACCCGGAAAAAGACCCGGCAACCCTGTCCACCTCTCTGCGATATGCTGCCATTGTTGCATCTTTTCTATCCCAAGTTCCTGAGACCTGCTGTACCACAAGATCCGAGTCTCTGTAGCACCGTATTCGCCTAATGTTCATCTCCTTTGCTATTCTCAATCCATGTAATAATGCCTCATACTCGTCCACATTGTTGGAGCAATCGAAGTGAATCTGCAACACGTAGCTCAATTTGTCTCCTTTGGGTGAGGTAAGTACCACCCCAGCTCCTGACCCCTCATACTGCTTAGATCCATCAAAGTGCATCACCCAAGACTCGGAACTTGGCATCATTGTGGGCATGCTCGTGTGAGTCCAATCGTTGATAAAATTAGCTAAAGCTTGAGATTTGATTGCAGACCTGGGCTCGTAGTTGATGTGATAATCTCCCATCTCAATGGCCCACTTGGCTATTCTACCTGTCGCGTCTGAATTTCTGATAATATATGCCATTGGTATAGAGCTAACCACTGTTATGGGGTGTTCCTGAAAATATAGTTTCAATTTCCGGCTGGCCATGAAGACCCCGAAAACTAGTTTTTGCCAGTGTGGGTAACGCTGCTTTGCTTCCGATCGTACTTCGCTCACATAATAAACCGGCCTTTGTACCGGGTGATCCTTTCCATCCTCTTTGCCCTCGACAACAACCACGGCACTAACCGCCCGGGGCCCGGCCGCAACGTATAACAACATGGGCTCTTTAGGACCTGGTGTCGCCAGAATCGGTGCCTCAGATAATTGCTTTTTCAGAGCTTCGAACGCCTCGTCCGCCTCTTGGTCCCAAACAAATTTGTCGGTTTTCCTCAAGAGCCGGTATAAAGGTATTGCCTTCTCTCCAAGCCTGGATATAATCCGGCTTAATGCTGCTACACATCCTATAAGCTTTTGAACATGCTTCAGGCCTTCCGGCTTTTTCAGATTGTGAATAGCTTTAATCTTGTCCGGGTTTGCCTCAATTCCTCTCTCGGAAACAATGAAACCGAGTAACTTTCCTGCTGGCACTCCAAACACACACTTTGTGGGGTTAAGCTTCATCTGATATCTTCTCAAATTCCTGAACGTTTCCTTTAGGTCCTCAATAAATGTTTCTGCCTTCCTGGTTTTAATCACCACATCATCAACATAAGCATGAACGTTGCGTCCAATCTGATCCTCGAAACACTTCTGAATGCACCGTTGGTATGTTGCGCCAGCGTTCTTTAGCCCCAAAGTCATGGTTTTGTAACAGAAAGCTCCAAAGGGAGTTATGAACGATGTTTTCTCCCAATATTCCTTCTTGAGCTTGATCTGGTGATACCCGGAGTAAGCATCCAGGAAACACAATAGGTCACTTCCAGCCACTGCGTCTATAATCTGATCTATCCTTGGGAGGGCAAACGGATCCTTTGGGCAATGTTTGTTGAGGCTCGTGTAATCTATGCACATCCTCCACTCGTTGCTCTTTTTCATCACCAGAACCGGATTTGCCAGCCAATCCGGGTGAAAGACCTCCATGATAAAGCCGGCTGCAAGGAGCCGAGGTATCTCCGCTCCTATAGCCTTTTTTCTTTCCTCATTCATTTTTCTCAGGCCATGCTTCACAGGCCGGGACTTGGGATCAACATGCAAACTATGCTCAGCTAACTCGGTCGGGATACCCGGCATATCACTAGGCGTCCAAGCGAAAACATCTTGATTACCACGAATAAACTCAATAAGTGCTTCTTCCTGCTTACTGTCTAGGTTAGATCCTATAGCAAATTGCTTGGAGGGATCGCCTTCGACGAAAGCCACCATCTTTGTGTCCTGTGCTGCTTTGAATTTTTCTCTCTCATCTTCCGTATTCGGTATTTTTAATGCTGTTCTATCATCCGGGTCTACCTGAGACCGGTAATACTTGAGCTCTTCCTTCCTGCACGCCTGTTCTGCCATTGCCGCATCTCCTTCGTCACACTCAGCTGCTATAACCCGGTTGCCGTGTATAGTAATGGTTCGCTTGGGACCCGGGATCTTTAGCTGTAGGTACACGTAACACGGCCTGGCCATGAACTTGGTGTAAGCCGGCCTTCCGAACAGCGCGTGATAAGGACTGCGCAGTTTTACCACCTCGAACGTGAGCCACTCCACTCGGAAATTGTCCTTCGATTCTCCAAAAGCAACCTCTAGAGTGATCTTTCCTTCTGGGCATGCTTAATGACCCGGCATGATCCATGAAAAACTGTAGAACTTTTCTGCAACTGAGACTCCTTGAGCCCCATGCGTAGGAAAGTTTCCCAATATAAGATATTGATGCTACTCCCACCGTCCATCAGAACCTTTTTCAGCTCGTAACCATTGACCTGTGGTGCAACTACCAAAGCCAGCACACCCGGATGTTCTATTGTTTCCGGGTGATCCCTCCTACTCCATGTGACCTCTTGGTCTGACCATCTCAAGTACCTCGGAACAGCTGAAGAAACCGACTTTACTGCTCTTTTGAGTATCTTTCTATCTTTATTGGAAGTCCCCGTAGTATGGACGTGGTACTGCCCCAGCTGCTTTGGGTTGGCTTGGAAACCTCCAGCGCCTCCTTGATTGTTACCCGGATTACCACCTCCTGCGTTGCCAGCCGGGGGTGGGCCATTGCTCGGGTTTCCACCCAGACCCGGTCCTGCTCCCCGGCCTGCACCTCGCATGGCCTTTTGTATTTCCTCGTTCTTCCATCTCTGTAAATCAACGCACTGCTCCCATGAATGATTAGCCGGCCTGCCGTTCCTGCTATGACGCGGACAGGGCATCCTGAAGGCCTCTATATGATTAGCCGGCCTTGGTGGTCCTTGGTAATTTCCTCCATTGAAGTTTCCTCCGTTGAAATTTCCCTCAGCTCTGGGTCTCGCAAACCCGGCTTCTGTATTGGCGACAAACTCGGAGCTTCCTTCACATGGGCGCTTGTGCTGGTTGTTTCTGTTATTTCCTCCAATATTACCCGGTGCAGCTCCATTGCCGGGACTTCCACTATTACCCGCGTTGGCCTTTGCTTTCTTATCATCGACATCCTCCTCCGTGGTATCTGTGGCGGCGTGCTTGTTGCATGCGTCCATCAACTCTCCCATTGTAACCTCTGAAGCATGCCGGCTAGACTTCATGCGTGTCAGTTTTTGCACTAAGGGTATGTATTTGCATGTTTTTGCCATAGCTTGTAACGCATCCTTTGGTTGGATATCAGTGGACGAGTGGAGAATTTCCATGACCCGGCGCACCCAACTGCGTGCCGACTCTCCCTTCTTCTGAACACATCGCTCTAAATCATCAATCGTAAACAACTTCCTGCATGTCCCATGAGAGTGCTTGATAAAGGCAGTTTTCAGTTCACCCCATGAATTGAAGGATTTCTCGGGTAGGTTATTGAACCATAACTTCGCTGCTCCCTCTGACATCATTAGGTACATGAATTTGGCTTGAAGATTCTCAGATGCGTTGCGGATTGACATGGCCATCTCATAGCTGCTCAACCAGGTTTCTGGATCCATGGTCGGCTCATAATTAACCACCTTACCCGGTTCCTTGAACTTATCCGGGTAAGGCTCAGCCCTGATGGTGTCCGACAAACACTTAGGCCCAGCGAGGTTTGTCGGCACTGGCATCACTCGGGAAACGTGTGACGCCGCAACGCGTACGGCGGGAGGTGCAACCGCTACCGGTCCCCGTACCACAGACCCGGCTGCCGCTCGCTTGGCTCGGGAACTGTCCACAATAGCTTGCGCTGCTGATACCGCAGGCGTTGCCGGCCTACGGGGAGGAAGCGGAATTTGCTGCTGCTTTGCCCTCCGCCGCGCCGAACTCGACTGGATATTGCCAGTATTTCCGTTCTGCCGGCTCACATATGGTGTTCCGTGCATTCCACTCCTGTTATCTGGGTAATTGGCCTGCTGAACTATTGCCGTGCGCAGCAAATCAATTGCCCGCCGGGTCTCCGCTGCATGGGGTGACTCTCATACGGGGATGCGATCAAGTGCCAATGTTGTTGCATACACGTTATCCATGGGTTGTTGAAGTGACCTGGTGGAGTATGAAATCGTGGTGGTGGTGGTGGTGCTGGTGCTGCATTGCCAGTGGCGATTCCTGTTTGCAACGTGGGTAACCCGGCTTGCACGTTTGCCGGCTGTCCTCCCAGGGTTGCAGCTTGATGTTCGGTTTCCTGATTCACAGTCGGAATCGGTTGATCCTGAGGGGTAATGAACAATGCGGCTGGTTGCAGGTTTCCACCTGTAGCCGGTAATATCGTCTGGTGCCTCTGATTGTAAATCCTGATCGACTGAACCTGCAGCCGGTTCTCCAGCTCTTCCAGCTCGCGCTGGCGCGCAGCTATCCCTTGTTTTTCAGCTTCAACATCTCTTCTTTGCCGATCCACTGCACGGCGGGCTACATCCAGATCTCGGGCGCGCTCCGCCGCATTTTCTGGGGTTATCACTGTTGCCAGCACCGTGGGATCTAAGATCAGGTTGTTGTTGAACAGAGCCGGGTTTCGCGGATTCGAAGGTCCCGCTCCTGGTGTTCTGTTCGCCATAAACCCAAACATGTTTCTCTGCCGCTCGCTTTCCCCGGTACGGCTGGTGACTGAAGCCGACTCTCCGTCAACCCGGGCTATAACCGGGTTTCCTTCAGCCGGAACTTGCTGCTGGGCGAGCGCTCGCGGTGCTCCAACTGCGGCCGTCGTCACATCTCCCTGATTAAGATTGGTTGCAGGGGCTGTGTAGACCGCGACCTGGCGAAGACTCATATTCTTCCTCATCACAGCTATCCTCCTCGTATCGATCTTCTAGCAGGTGCAGGATAGACTCGGTATCATCTTCTCTCATGACCCGGCCACGCGGGGTCCATACCGGCTCCTCCGGCTGTTCCCTCTTCGTGGTGGGCTCTTCTACCGGATCTGCCATCCCGACCGATTCTTCTCCGTACGATTTAACGCAGGTCGCTTCTCCTGACACAGAATCATACTCAATATCATCAGGAATTGAACCGGACGTACGTACCATGCCGACGAAGACGTTGACCCGGCCGATCGTGACGATAGATCCGGCTTCTAGCAAATCCGACTCTGGTCCCCAACCAAAGTCGTCTACCATCTTCTCTCCTTCGGGGTTGGTGTAGATCTCGCCGACGACGAGGTTCTTCATGCTATCCCGAGCTTCTCCCGTGATGTAAACACCCTTGGACGTGAGCCCCACGGTGGGCGCCAACTGTCATGGGATAATCACAGCAGACGTTACCAGGGGTAACTTATCTTGGGGAAATTCGACTCTGGTGTTTGGGAGAGGGTTTAGCTCAGGGGAAATCATGCTATCAATCGATCTGGTAGCTCTGGCAATCAAGTCGCTGATTCTCCGATCTAGGGTTACAATTATCAACTCTCGTATTACAGGGATACTCGAATATCTGGTGAAGCTCTCTCTTTCTAACCCTGGGAGCCGGCTTATATCTTACCCGGCTCCCTGGCTTCCTATGCAAGGCACACTCGGAATCCTACCCGGAAACCACACACAACCCTAAGTTTCCTAATAATAACCCCAAAGGCTGGGTTACAAGGCCTACGTCCTTCTCGGGCCTTCCAGAAACTCCTCTTCCTTGAGCCGGGTCTTGCGCGATTCCCTTTGGGCCTGGTTACACCTTGGCATTAGCCTACCGGGTTATCATCCCTCCATCATGATGCTCTTACACGTCTCCACTCCCCCATCCTCCAAGATGAAATGCTCGAGAAGGTTGGGTGTGTGTGTCGATGTGTGCATCAGATATTCTGAGCAATTCTTGTTGCTTCGAAAATCTAAGAAAACATATGTATCCTTCTTAGCACTATTGGTCACCCGGTCCTTACTTAAAGTTGACTGTGTTACCAAATCCATTCATGTCGGTGGACATTCATGGTCAAAGAGTTAGGTTCATGCCGAAGCTCTCAAGATCATAAAGCATGCCTCCTTTCGACTTCCAAGACACGACGGTAGGTTGTGATATTATGGTTGTCTTTCTAGAAGTATCACCAGGTTATTACCTGACCGTGATGTCTAAACAAGGTGTAATCTGAACTACCCCTTTCTCCAAGAAGCTATGCTGGATACCCTGAACTAGTTGGTTGAGCTTAAACAATAACTTGGAGATTTGAAAGACACAAAATCTTCCCAACTTGTTCCTTTGTTAAAGGATGCCTAGTTTCCTTTGTGTCCAAGCTTGATAGTATCTCTTCAGTGGACATGTTATCATTATAACCTTTGATTTGATTTGGGCTACCGTCAGATCAAGTCCAGATTCAAGGACTATCTCGATGGTGTTTTACTCATGGTGTTTTGCCCGAGTACACCTCCATGTCCTTTAATCTGACCAATATTTTGCCTCGTTCATATATCATGTGAATCCCTCTTCTTGGAGTATCTTGATAAGAGTGTTATCGAGCCCATCGATGACATTCCTACTTTCTCCAAGTCGCAAGAGGTTCATGTTGCAAAATTGGCACTAATGTTGGAAACTTTTGAGAACCATCTCTGTGTCATCACGAAGTTGTGTTCTGGATGTTCGAAGTGACTTTCTCTGGTCCATGTGCTTTCGGTGAAAGTTTTCGCCATGGACCCGAGTAGAGTTTTCTTGTTCCTTCAGGAATAATCCTAAGTTGGTCATGCACGTGTGGTCTATCCTTGAGATGCTAGGTTGTTACTTCCATTCCTTGGAGAAGTTTGCATTCACACTAAGCCCCTGACTGGTCGTTTGTAAAAGAGAAGAAGTCCAAGAACTTCCTTATCTTTGTACCGTCTTCCCAACAAGGACTCCGATGTGTTTCCTTGCAAGTAATTCATGTAGGTGCAACCGTCTTTCATAAGTTACTAATACATGAGTTCTGGAATCCCGCTCATCTTTTCGAGCTTGACATCATAGTCCATGTCTTGAGAATCTAGCATACGTATCTCAATTGTAACCGGTGCAATTCCGCTGATCAAACATACCGAGTCTGAGTTATCCTTCCACTAATCAGAGCTGAATCTCAAGCAACAATGATGGTTGGTGTTTCCTCAAGGGTATTGGATTAGGTACGTTTGAAAATACGGCATGGTTGATGTTGTGCTTGACACAATTAGCCGTAAGGCCTAAAGTCATATCCCTTTGAATCCGTAAGAACAACCATTCTCCGTGAGACTTCTTGTGTGGCTCATCCTAACAAGTTTTCGTCACCGTTTTTCTGACCGAAGTTTACTTTCACTTGATAACCTATAGAAGGCTTGACATGACCCTGCTATCAATATCTCGAACATCAAGGATAACTTAGAAGTTGATATTTCCAATATCTCTTTGTTGAACCTCCAAAACCTTTGTTTCAGTGTAAACAAGTTCATTAGGAGAACATCTCTTGGTGTTTCGTAACCGCCATTGATCAGTTCCCTTTCTCAAGTTGCTAGTACTTGAAGTTATGTTCATCTCACACATTGTGTGAATTTGTCAGTCACTTCAGCCATGTGATCTTAACCACGTGGTAAACGTATTACTACGCCAAATCCACCATAGGAAAGAGATTCCCTATTCCTTCTGCTGTTTCAATCCTTGTTGGTTAACCAGCCTTATGGTGTGACCAAGAGTTCCTCCTTCACTATGGTGTTCCAACATTCCGTGGTTACTCATCTTCCATCATGAAGTAACATTCCGATCTTTGAAAAAGTTTTCGACAACCTTTAACAGAATGAAAGTTCCTTCATCTTCTGTGTCCACTCCGAAGAGTGAACATGATCATGTATCAAATTCTCTTCGACGCATAAATTACAGTGTTTTCTCGTGTTCTCCCTCGTCTACGGATATTACATTGTGATATTCAAGACCATCCTCCCCATCTTGGTATTCTGTTTGAAGAAACCTCGATGTCAAAAGTTGTCCAACCTTTGTTTTCCAAAAGGATTTAAAGTCTTGTGCAAAGCTGATATTCTCAATCCTTTCAAGAACCATCATCCATAAAATTGAAACCTTCTCATATTCCCTCCGTTACCTTGATGTGTTTCATGCACGTTAACTCAACAGTTCTTTACAGACATTCTTGCCATGAGTTAGCCATGAGATACTCGATCTTTGTAAAGATCAGTTCCTAAGAGTTTTCCCCCTCACCTAAGGTGTAGCCGCTGGAGATCTTCGCAAGTGCTACGGAACAACCTCTTCAGGAAGAGAACCGTAAGGTTCAAGAAGATCGTCAAACCGGTGTTCCTTCTTTCTTTCTCCTTCGGGAATCTCGGGACGAGATTCTTGTAAGGGGGGTAGATTTGTAACATCCCAATTTTTGTTACATTAGGGTATGTAGTGTGTGCTCATCTCATACATGCATGAGAACAAAAATTTAAACCATGTTGAAACAATTTAAATTGTGAATTTAAATGGTTTGAGAAAAGTTCCACAAATAGTACTTATTTTGGTTCCCAAAATTTTGTGTTGAAAAATATTTCAAATACACCAAAGAAACACATGGTTTTGTTGGAATTTTTATAAGCTTTCCAAAAGTTATTTTTGCCAAATTTTATTCTTGTAAAAAGGGCCTCAAAACTTTGTTTTCTGCCCTCTTTTATAAAAGAAAAGGACCAGTTTGTAAAATCTAACAGTTTTCTGGGGGTTTTCAGAAAATCGTTTTTGTCTTCTTCCTTGTGCCAGGAGGAGCTCCTGCGTGTCGATCCCCGACGTCGCCGTGTCACGTCCTGCTTCCTCCTCGCGAGGACAAGGAGGCCGAGGAGACGTCCTCGTCTTCCCTCTGCCTCACTCGCCCCCTCTTAGCCCTCTCTCTGTCTCTCCTCGCGAAGGAAACCCTAACCCTACCGAAACCGCCGCCGCTCGCCGTCGTCTCTCCGGCAGTCCCCGTGCCCCGTTGAACTTGAGAGGAGGATCTCTGTCGCCCTAATAGCCACCTCGAGTCCACAGAGAAGCCGCGGTGCCACGGGCATCCCGAATTTCATCATCTTCTCGAGAACGGCCGCCATGGAATTCCGGCCGCCGCCGTTGATTGCTGGCCCTGTGTGCTTCCCCGACCACACCTTCGAGTTTCTGGTGAGCAGAGGGTCCTCTGGGACCCCTCCCCTTCGCCCCTACCCCTCTGGTTCGCCGTGGCGCCGAAGATCACCGTCGGCCGCCGCGCCACCTCGTTGCCGGCGAGCCTCCGGCAACCATCCGGAAGCGGCACCGCCCCTAAAATGCTCGCTAGCATCTCCTCTACCGTGTGATGATCTTTGATTCCCAAATCGTGCGCTGAATCGTGACATTGATCAAGCCAGTGCCATTTTTTTGGCCATTGATGACGTCATCCCGACGTCATCATGACGTCATATCTGTTTTGTCTCTTTCCAGAAAATGGTTAATAATAAACAGAAAAATAATTAAATTTAATAATTGAATAACTAATGTTTTACACCTCAGAAAAATAAAAGGAAGGTACCAAATTGTTTAGAAAATTATTTACTATCTGAATATATCAATTTCATATATGTTTGGCAAAGTTCAAAAATGACCATTATTTTAATGTTGCTTAATTCATTTAAAATAAAGAAAATAAGTTTTTATTCAGCAAAATTAGAAAATTAAAAGTTATATACCAAAATACTCAAAATGATAAATGCAACCTAGTTATGGTGTTTTCAAACCTATTTGAGCAATTTAAATTGTACTTACTTTCAGAATTGCCCGAATTGCCCTCCGGGGGTCTATTTCGGGATAATTTCAGTAAAAATGCACAACTGACATATGAACCCTAGCAACCCAACGATAATGTTTAGGGCTTTATTTCAGTGCATTAACTTTCTCATGCATACATGTTGCGCATTGCATCGATGCCATGTGTTGATTGTTATTTCTCTTTCGGTGTTGTTTCCCCCTTGGTAGAACGTGACTCCGAAGAGAAGGCCAACAATCCAATGGTGAATACTTGATCTTAACCGACAAGTCAAACACTTATTCCAGAAGACATTTCAATTGGTTTCCTTATAACCAAGGTAAGCATAAACTCTTATCTGCTCATATATGCTTTCAAACAACATTTGAATCTCGTACTATGCATTCGATTCCAAAGTATTTGATGCTAGTAGACATAGTTCACCTATATACTGCATCGCCTCAATATTCTGATCCACTGCTCCTAGCCGTCATAGATTTGCTTGTGCGCATCGCCAGAGCCTCATATCTGCTTCGCTTAGTCATACATGTTTGTTACCTCTGCTCCATCCGGTTGATGAATCATATCTGCGATAACCTAGTATGATATGATGACGTGGTAAGATGAGCACTGTGTGGTTAACTTGACTAAGGCTTGGACGGGAGGCCACTTGGGAAGTGGTTGTTTGTCCTATACTTGCCAACCCTAGGATTAAGGTCTCGCCGCGGAAACCAAGACTGAGTGTGCAACCACACGCGGGGCCTAGCAGACCGCGCTCGACTAACTAACTTGTTTGGTTCTATCCGTGAGTCACGTAGTTTGAGATTTCCATCTGCGTGTGAGTCAAAAACCTTTTGGAGGTGTTTAGGGCGTGACCGGGACAAGTGATGGACGTACACGGATCTTGATCCCGACTCACAGAATAGATGCCGTCAGGAGATGGCCAACTCCCTGTTGACGGGGTGGTCCTGTTTGGGTGGACTCATGGATAGGGCTCGACAAGGTAAAGGTCATGGCCAACCACCCTCTGCCGCGCTCCATGGACGAGCGTACATGTGGCGTTAGAGTCGGATGGTACGTGTGGGTAAAGTGTACCACCCTGCAGGGATAAATCTTTCGGAAAGCTGTGTCCACGGTTAAGGACGACTTGGTGAATGTCGTGTGGCCATAGATAACTTGAACATGATGTAAAAGATGTTGACAAGACATGGATGCAATAGATGAAGGGTGCCTCCTCGGAGATGCCGAGAGGGGTGATCCTTGTAGCATGTGAGATGCTGGGGATTGATGTTGGTGGTTTGAAATGATGATGATCACAGTAGTGAGTTTCCCATCTGTTTTGAAAACCTTCTTTGAGACGTTCTATTCCTCCTCATTTTGGAAAATAAAGATTGCTTTACGCAAATCAGCCTTCATAAAACCCTTTATGAAACCAGCAGATATATAATAGGTTTACTAAGTCTTGTTGAGTACCTCCCGTACTCAGGTTTGCTTTAATTTGGTTCAAGAGAAGATCTCACATCGGTGGTGTATCAACATGGACATCGACGAGTAGTTTGGGGTTCCCAGGTAGCAGCCTGGAATCTATGGGCTGGGACGTCGCCTTATGTTGCGTCCTCTTAGGCCTTTTTGGTTCTTGTTGATTAGCAACATAATTTGCCTTCCGTTGTCTGATGTAATGTTGGGTCGTGTGACCTATGCTTGTAAGCTATACTCTAGTAACACTTGTTTAATACATCTTCATGTCTAGAGTGCTGCTTTGATCGGTTGTTGGTTTTGAGCTCATTGTTATACAGTTTTGGCTATGCCTGCATAGTTTTCGCAATCGAGGGATTGTGGAGCCGATGATCCATATCCGAGCCCGCCTGCCGATGTGATTTGGCCTAGGGCGAGGTAACCCCAGTAACCCTCGATTGTTGTTGCACTTTCTGGACACATAGTAGCTCTGTATAGCTTTGGTCCCATTTCTTTCAGTTTCATACGATTCGTGGACGCTTTGATATGCATAGTTGGTTATGACTTGCATGGATACAAGGAGTAGTAGACTGGGGATCCGGACTACGTGTCGATGAATCCAGTCTGCCTGCCGTTGTTTGTTGCGGCCGGGGCTAGTAACCCTGAAGCCCTTGTGAGTCCATGGCTAGGAGCACATAACAGTATGTATATCTCTGGGTCCGGGGTCGTGACAGTTGCCCACTCTGGATAAATACCATCTACAAGATAGTATCCCAAATTATAGTCTGACTCATTAATATTGAACTTAACCTCTGGAGCTCTTCCTTGTAGCACTTGTGTGAACAATGCTGACTGGTTCAACACATTTATGTCATTGTTAGAACCATGAACTCCAAAAAAGGCATGCCAGATCCACAAGTGTTAAGAAGCTACTGCTTCAAGCCCGATAGTAGGCACCCTATGATCACCTCGTGTAAACTGGCCCTTCCATCCAAGTGGGAAGCACTGCCAGTCCCAATGCATACAATCAGTACTTACTAACATCCCAGGGAACCCACAAGCTTCCCCTTTTGCTAGCAAATATTTGACATCTTTATCAGTAGGTCTTCTAAGATATTTCTCACCAAATACCTCCCTTACACCTTGAACAAACATAGCCAAGCAATCATATGATGTAGTTGGAGGAACCCCTATTGATTCATCCATGAGGTCAACAGGTGTACCATATGCTAGCATTCTTGAGGAACCCCTATTGATTCCTCCATGGGGTCTCTCTTGATGTGCTCCCTCGAGTGGTGCATCTGATGATATGGCTCAGCTAAAAATCTTCTTTCAATCTCTGCTTCAACCCGAGCTTCCATTTTTGCCACATATGGATCATGTAATTCTTCCTTGATGAGCTCTTCAAGGTAGCAGTTGTTGATAGGATCATCTGAATTTTCAGACATCTTTGCTAGAGTGAAGGTCTTTTTGGATGGATGAAGGTGTGTTGTGCAGAAATGGGGGAGCCTTGTTGTAGCGTTCCCACATTTAGATAATGCAAGAACACATGTGTTATTTTACTAGTCCCCAGATCAAATGCTAGCACCATAGTAAAAAATAAAATATCATGCAAATGCGTCAAAATCTATTACATCGCATGATCCAGTATTTACAAAATGCATTACAACTTGCATAGTATTAGAAGACTAGACGAATACAAAGTATTACAACAGAAAACATAGTACACATTGAGCCTCATCTTCTTCATGTGCCACATGCAAAACATGTTGGCGGTAGACTCGAGATCCTAAACGAAATCCTCACTCGTCTTCAGATTCATCTGTAGGATGGAATATGTAGCCACAAGGGGTCAATACAATTTAATGTATTGGAAAGTAACACTATGGTGGATATAAAATGGCAAGACTATATCTACATGAATATTTGTCTTAGTGGAGTTTTTGGCTAACTTTGCATAAAGCAAGTTTTTCTCCTATATTTTCATAAAATTAGCGAACCATTTTGAAACAAGGTGGTACCATTGATAGAAACCAATGAATCATGAGTCATCTACAGAAATGTCGACATATTAATAGGTCGAACCATGTAAATTGTCCCCTATTATGCCATAGATAAGATCATATGCATAGGTTCAACCACTAATGTTCCCCCTACCATGCTAGATATAAGTGAATTTTCACAGGTACAACCAAATTGATCCCCTACCATGCTAGAGATAAGTGCATTTTCATAGGTACAACCACCAAAGTGATCCCCTACCATGTTGGAGATAAGTGCATTTTCATAGGTACAACCACAGAAGTGATCCCCTACCATGCTGGAGTATTAAGTGCATTTTCATAGGTACAACCACAAAAGTGATCCCCTACCATACTGGGTAATAAGAATTTTCATAGGTACAACCACTAATGTGATCCCCTACCATGCTATTCATGTGAACATTTTCATATGTTCAACCATGTAAATGGTCCCCTACCATGCCACACTTACTTGTGAGTATCTAGTACTCCACCAAAAATATTTCATAAACCCGTTAGGGTAATAATTAAAAACATAGTTTTACTTTCCAATCACATCAATTTCGTCTACAAGCATAGCTAAGCAATCAACTACCAAAATTTTAAGACTGCTACACTATCAAGGTAATAAGGATGTCTACATACTACTTGGGATAATATCATGGCATAATATTTTGCCAAAACATATTCATGCATGCTACTCAAAAGTTCTAATGCATATAGGAAATAATAGGTTGTTTATGACGTGTCACTTGCCTTTGAAGTTGGTGAAGAAATCTCAATCTCTTCTCAAAATAACGTAGCTCTCCGTACAATCTATACATTGAGAACACAATAACAAAATAAACAAGCATTCTAACAATCATCAAAAAATTGAAGAGAACATAAGAAACAATTCAAGTGCACAGGAAATATGAAAAAATGGGGTTTGGGCTAGCTACTAGGGCATGGGTTGGTCAAAGCTTGAGTTTGAAAATTCCAGGAAAACACTTGGGTTGAACTAGGTTGAGTTTGTAGTGATCTAACTTTATTGAACACATATTTATTTAGGAAGTTCCAAGAGTACACCAAGGTGATCTCACTATTTCAACTAAAGTAACACGTAACAAAGTGTAACTCTACTTATTTTCATCAAGATATTTGGGTGATCTAAGTTAGCCTTTCCATTTTGGTTAGGGTAGGTCTTGGGATTTTCCCTTTGGGTCAATGGTTGTACAAAAACAACTTGTTATTCTTCAACTTGTATAGATTTTCTCCAAGTCTTCACATGCTTGTTTTCTTGAAGTTCGTCTTCATGATTCCATTGTAGTCTTGTTCCTTGGGATGGTGCTCCTCTTGGTATTGATATATTCTTCATGGATTTCTCACTAGTTGGTCCAAAGTGGGATGGGATAAAATACCACTAAGTCAATTAGAAAGGAAAGGAAATAATAAGAAAGATAAAAAGAGAGAGGTAGATGTTTTCTCCTTGATTTCTTCATACACTTGTACTTCCTTGAGTTGCTTCTATTTGTTGTGGAGTCTAAGTCCTTCCTTCAATTTCTTCAGTGATCTTCCTTGTATCTCTTCATGTTGCCACCAAGTTGATAATGAAGTTCCTTCTTATGCTTGAGTCTTGATTTCCATTTTGCTAACTTGATGGATTCTTGAAGCAAGAATGTGGGAGTTGAGAATTAGATAGAAAATAATGGTACTAGTGTTTTTGGGTTCACAAGTTAGCAATGTATAAGTTTTAACCTGACTAAGGAATTAGCCTTGGTCCAAAATACTCACATCACATAGAACCAAATATGCAAAATATTTTCTAAGACAAGTGTAACATGAGATGTGAAACATATGTGTGAATATTTGACATGGAAATGATTCTAGGATGGTCAAATGGTGGGATACTGGCCTTTATGGTGTAAGGTTACCAAATGGAGCAACTTTTCTTAAGAAAACATTTTCCGATTATTTATAGAATTTAAATTATGTCTAAATACCCAAATGGCCATGTAAATTCTAAATCAATCATAAAATAATCCAAACATAGTTTTGGGCAGTGGGTACTGTTAGTACACATTATAAGGATCCCAAAAATATTTTGTTTGAAAAAATTGGATTTATAGAATTTGAATTATGTCAAAATTCATCAAACACACACTTTTAAAATTGAACAATTTTTAAATGGTCAAATTTCAATTTGGCCAGTGCCAAAATATTCTACACATCCAGAGGATTTCAAAAAGTTTAAGTTTGTCAAATTTGGCCAAATGGTTAAAAAGTTATGATGGTTGCAAGTTTTAGGGTCTTTTCTGCAAAATTGTCTTTTAATTCTATTCGGGAGAAAAATCTGAAAAATGGTTGGCCACGTGGCATGCTCTCATTGGTTGGCTCTGCTGACTGGGCTGGCTACGTGGATGGCTCTGTTTCATCGATACCGGTTCGGTTAAGTGGATTTAATCTGGAGCGTCGGATTCTAATCTAATGGCCAGGATTAGATCTAGGGGTTAGGGTTACCTAGCGGCGCGGGAAGTAGTTGGAAATGGCGTGGGCGGCGGCGCTGGGATCGAGAGTCGACGGAGGCGAGGCTCCGATGAGTATTGTGCTCGACGAAGGCCACTACGGGACGAAGCTCGCGATGGCAGAGACGATGGTCACGAGGGTGCGCTCCGAGGCAATATCCTGCGACGACCGCGAACAGTCGGAGACTTGCGGCACCGTTGATGCACGGAAGTGCACGGTGCCACGTAATTCCTGCGAAAAAAATTAACCAACAACATCAGGAGATGCGCACAGAAGGGGTAAAGCATAGGGGACCAAAAGAGGGGCGGCGCAACCTTCGGTGTCGCCGAAAAAAGAAGAACGCGGCCGCGGGCTTGATGGACTCCGGCGAGAAATTGTGGCAGCGTGGTCGTGGTATTCTTCGGATTTCTGGAGGGGAAAGGGAGAGGAGGAGCATGGGATTTAAGGGGAGCAACCGGGTCATGGATTGATGGCCTTGATCACGAGTAATCGCGAAAAAATAGATTCGATAGAAATGGATGCGTTTCTAATTCTAGAGGTTGGACGGCGGATAGGCTTGCTCGGAGGGGTTGGCCCAATTGTGGGATTTGCAAGCTTTGCAACCAAGTTCAAGAGTCAGCCGCACATCTTCTCTTGTAATGTAGGTTCACAAAGAGAATTTGGACCGCAATGAAGAATTGGCTTGGGCTTCATGATCTAAATCCGGACCTTTGGAGTGTCATTCCTTCCGTCCAATATTGGTGGATGGAGGCTATCCACAAGCATGGGGGCGCTAGGAAGGTTTTGGCTTCTCTCGCCATGCTTGTCTCGTGGGAAGTATGGTTGGAGCGAAATACACATGTTTTTCATAACAAATCGGCAACAACCTCCATGCTAATTGAGAGGATCAAAGACGAGGCGGTCATGTGGTGTTGGGCAGGGATAAAGCTTTGGGTAATTGTATGTCGCGAGAGTAGACCTTTCATTTGGCCTCGGTCATTTTGTGACCATGGTGGGCTATAACACTCTAAAACTTCTCACTTAATTTATTTAAATGGCAAATATTTTGCCTGTTTAAAAAAAACAGGCGAGCCACATGAAGAATATCAGCCTTGGTGGCGCCCAGGTCTTCCAGTTCAGCTTCGAGGATCTAGACTCAACGGCTTCATGAAACATGGCCTCATAGAAGGATTTAGAGGAGTATTCGGCATTAGCTGACATGTGCGCATGCCCGTGATATGGCCTCTCAGTCATGGTGAAGTGGTGTGTGCCAGCCTGTTGAAGGACAGCAGCAGGCGAAGACCCAGGCCGGAGATGAGGCGGCGGCGTACGCACATGGACGACTGCTAGCGCCAGCAGGAGGAAGCCAGGGAAGCAAAGTCGTTACCGGACGGTCTTGCGGCGGAGCGAGGAGATCGGGGCGCGGCTGATATGGAGGGGGCTCGCCGGAGTAGGGAGGCGCGAGCTCTGGTCGGCTGCCATGGCCGCCCATGGCGACGGGGCTCGTCGAGGATGGCGAGCGGGAGTCGAGCAGAAAAGGAGAGGAGGAAGGAGGGTATGTTGTGGAGAGCAGAAAAGGAGGAGAGCCTCGCGCGAGATGTCGGCCGGTGGCGCTATGAGCTGGCCATCGAGCCTGACAATCTCATATTGGGGACGAACTAGTTCGTTTTTTTTTTGTTCATACTAGCTCAGCTATGCAAAACGTTAGCGGGATACGTGGGCTGTCCATTGGATAAATGGGCTCGTCCCAGTTAGCCCGTACGAGATTAGTGGACTTTTCTAGTGGGATAATCGGGATGTTTATGGTGGGATGGGAGGCGGGATTAGTGGGGGAAATCCCATCCCACTTGAAATGTTGCCCAAGGTGGCGGCACGGGCGAAACCCTAGCCGCCGCCCCCCCCCCCCCACACACACCCCCTCCTTCCCTTCCACCCGCCGCCACCGGAGGAAGCCACTGCGGGCACAACCCTCCGCGTGGTGGACGACGGCCGGCGGGTCTTCGCCTCCTCAGCACAAACACATCGGGAGGCTCCGGCCAGATGCGTGGGTCGGCCCTGCACGGCTGGCGCGGACGGCGGAGCACGGACGCCGGGGCGGCGGTCCTGGTTCTTCTGGCGGTGGCTAGTGGCTGGGTCAGCGTGGGCATTCGGCGCTGGCCGGGCGGCGGTGCCGACGGCGTGGCAGTTGACTCCTCAGACCAGCGGGTTTGTGGAGCAGCCGGGCTGCGGCGAGCGTAGGGACTGGTGGTGGTTGGCTCGTCAGCGAAGACGAGCGGCCGAGCGCGGCTAACCAGGTGGCGACGCGCGAGGGATTCAGATCCTTGTGTCCAGATCTGATGGTCGCGCCAACGGCTATAGTTGTATGGGCGGCGACAACGGCTGCCACGACAAGGGGTGCTCACTGTAGCGCCCGTAATCGGGGTGGAGACCCCTCTTCTTCGACGGTGGAGGCTTCTGAGGTCATGTCGGCGACTTAGAGGCTAGATCTCGAGATGGTGACGACCTTTCGAGGCTGGCGGCGGTATGGGACGTCCCCGCCATCAACAGACGTGTTTGATGCGGCTTCGCAGATGACACATGCGTCTCTTTCGGAGATGTAAGCAATATTTGTCGCCAGCTGGTGAACCCTCCGGCGGATGCGCCACCGGCGGATGTTACGCACGACGCTTCATGCGGAGGCGTCAAGTCATGCCTGCTACCGATAGGTGTTGCACGATGGATGTGGCGGAGGTGTCATGTTTGGTCTGTTGATACTGAATCGAAGGTGGTGCGACACTGGCGGGAAGCAGACGGTATGGGACGTATGTCTTCCGTTGTCTTCTCCAGAGGTATCCAGTTATCATGGCGTCGGTAGCCGGATAAAATGAGGATGGTACAGATGGGCTAGAGCACAACTTTATGCACTCCGGTGGAAACACAAGATCTCTGATCAGGCTATGTCGACGCGCGTCTATGTCGTATCCTTGCTGAAGGGGTGGACTCAAACTTGAGGGATGAGAATCTGGAGTTTAACCTTGTGTTGACTTATCACCATCGGCACATGTGAGATGTTTCTTTCTTGAAGGCGTAGCCAAGGAGTTGTGTACTTGTTTTCTTTATTCTTGTATCATAGGGCTAGTGGCTATCTGGTGGAGCGAGGCATGTGGCCTCGGGTTTTCTTTCCGGGTCCGATTTTGTATTTTTAAACTCTTCTTTAATAAACCGGCTATGTGCATCGTTTCGGTGTAGAGGCTGGGACATAACTCCCATTTCTAAAAAAAAAATACCTCATCGTCCATCTGAGAAATATCACCATTCACGCTTGGGTCACTCACGATTCACGAACAAGGTGCAGGCACAGTGCCGCGCGCCGGCGACGTGAAGGTGTATGGAGACGTCTTCGTTTGTCCTCACTGTCGTGCCAAGCAGGTAACCCAGCTTGTGCGTCTATCGCGAGTCGCGAAATCGACTTGCTCCTCCTCGTTAACTGAAACGGCCGGTGTGGCTAGTACTAGGTCTAGACGGCGGGGACGGCTCGCATGGAAATTAATCCTATGAGACCGGGTCTATTTTGCCATCAGAATAGACCCAAGTTAGGAGACGCCACCTGAAATTGCGAATCTCAAAGGCACCTTGTCCTCTTCTTCTCCAAAACGTCTTGTTCATCCTGTACGTGTCCATGTCCTCCAAACAACTGAGTCCTTGGCGATGCTCCAGCGAGAAGGGAAACTAAGAACCCGGAGTAGACTCGTTGGGGGAAGAACCGAAGAGAGTATGCGGAGCGGCTTGTGCGCTCTCGCTTGCTACAGACCGGCGACCTCCGGGCGGCGAGGGCCCCATCTATGGTCAGGACAGCATGTTCAGGTTCTTCCTGTTCGTGAGTTCGCCGTGACCTGTAAGATTTGTCCAGGCACTTGAATCTCCCACCGTTGGCACTTTGGAGTTCCCTGCATTACGTACCTGGTATCGGACAAGTCGGATGAGATTGAACCACCCACGCACTACAACGGAATCGGTCTATTGCAACGAACATAGTCGTTGTAAAAAGTGACTTATCGTCGCAATAGGGTTTTGTTGCACCGAAATCGGTTTCGTTGGGAGGCGTCGCGAAAACCTCCGTGGTAGAAGACTGTCTCCGCGCACTTAGATTCGTCGCTAAAAAATAATCCAGTTGCAACCATTTCCTAGGCCAATTGCCACGCACGTTTCCGTCGCGTCTCGCACATAACGCAACGTACGTATTTCGTTGGTACAACTCTAGTGCAACAAATACCCAAACGTGGCGAGTGACCAATGTGGCAACGGCGAGTGTTCCGTTGCGCTTGTTCTTTCGTTGCAAAAGTCGAGTTTATTTGCCACGTCCAATTGTGTGGCAAAAAAGTATGGCAACAAACATTATACGCGTGGGAACAACGTTTTGCCACACAGAATCAATCGTGATAAGATGATTTTGAAATAGTAATCGCAACGGCCTTCATATTAGTAGCCATAAGCAATCGCGACAATTTCAACTATTCGTGGCGCTATTCAATTTCTACAAATTTTAGTTTCGTGGCGAGATGTAGTATTCGCAACATCCACATTTTATGTTGCTAGAAGCAACTGCGACAATAACAACTTTTCGTGGCGCCATTGTATTTCGACAAATTTTAGTTTCGTGGCGAGATGTAGTATTCGCAACATCCACATTTTATGTTGCTAGAAGCAACTGCGACAATAACAACTTTTCGTGGCGCCATTGTATTTCGACAAATTTTATTTTCGTGGCGACATATACAATTCGCAACGTACAAATTTTAGTAGCTAGAAACAACTGCGACAACTTCAACTATTCGTTGCGCCTTTCTATTTCTACAAATTTTAGTTTCGTGGCGAGATGTAGTATTCGCAACATCCACATTTTATGTTGCTAGAAACAACAGCGACAATAACAACTTGTCGTGGCGCCATTGTATTTCGACAAATTGTATTTTCGTGGCGACATGTACTATTCGCAACGTACAAATTTTAGTAGCTAGAAACAACTGCGACAACTTCAACTATTCGTTGCGCCTTTCTATTTCTACAAAATTTAGTTTCGTGGCGAGAAGTATGGGAATTCTGTATTGCAACGAACATAGTTTGGTGGCGTGAATGAAATATCGCAACAAAGTTAGTTTGGTGGAGAAAAAATATTGCGACGATGTCTCCCTCATGGTGGTGAGAGTCTATTTCAACAAAACACTTTGTTGTGGCGACTGAGGCTTCACGCAACACTACAATTATCGTGGTAAACTACCTATTGCCACGTTATAGAAAAAAAAATAAGGAAACAAAAAATACGGGCATTGAATTAAAATGTTCAAAAGGGTACGTAAAATATGTTTATTTACACAAAATAATAGTTCTCATAGCTATTTTTAATATATACAAATGAAATTCTCGTACAACATGGATCAAATCAAGATAAAATCAAACTGAAATATCCAGTGCAGCTATTTGTTTCCATCAGAAGTTTGATTGAGGTCCTGCAATCAATTGTAAAAAAAAAAGGTGTGAGTCTAGTCAGCAATAGCACATGCTGAAACATAAGAACCAGCATACTATAGTGTATGGATGAAGCAAAAACAGTTGTTGTAACTCAACGAAGCCACAACCCATAGTGAAACATAAACTGCAGCAAGTATAGGGTGGGTGCAGCAACGCTATAGTGTGGGTGAAGCAAAAACAGAATGTACTACTACCGAATTGTACAAGATTGTGACTTACATATGACTTAAACATTCGACTTTTCTGTATCGTGCTGTGCGGAGGAACTATTTTCTTAGCAGGACTGTTGGTAAGTGATGGTTGCTGGTTCGACTTCTTAGACGTCTGCAAAAACAAAGTGCACTGTTAGCAACGCAAGTAAACAACTAAATCTTACTAGTTTGCAATTGTATGACTATCATCACCTGAGGTGTAGTTGTCTTCTGCTTTTCCATCTGTGCGGAGAGCTCGTCAAACTTTGCCTGGAACTGTGAGTTAAACTGTGCAACCAAGTTATTTTCAAATTCTTTTCTTGAGTTTCTCTCCGCCTCCATCAGTTGTTCCCTTTGAGCAAGCTCTTCCATTAATCTCTTCTCAAGATTTTCTCTCTCAGCCCGCTCTACATTAATCTTCTCTTCCATGCTTGCACGTTCATCTAGTAACTTCTGTTCTAAAGTAGTGACCTTCGTGGTGAGCTGGGAGTTAACTTTTTGGGTCTCTGCCGTAGCCCGAGCTTGCTCCTCTAACAGCAACTTAGACCGCTGAGAACTAGTTTGCACCTGGGCCATGTATCCGAACCCACGAGGCTGCGATGACTTGCATTGAACTTTATATTTATATGCTTTCTGGAAAATATTGATTCTTTGTTCAGCTGACAATGGAACACCAGTTTCCTCTAATCTGTTTTCAATCTCTTTACATGCTATTTCCTGATTACGAAAAAAAATCTCAAATCAGATGAAGAAACATCCAAGATGGAGAACAGTAAATATGTTTAGAGTAGTTTCTAAGTCAGTTAACTCACGTAAACATCCTTGGACTCTTCTGTAGTCCATGTTCCATTCTTTGTGTGGGTCAGTCTCCAGAGAGCAACACAGTCTGGCTCTTCTCCAGTTTCCGAATCCCTCTGCAAGTAGTGCAACAATTAGATACTATAAACATTAAAGCAAAGTGAACACCGACGCATGCATAGTGAGTAGGCCCATACATTCTCAAAACTGAGTTGAGAGTAGGATTTTGATCCTACTCTGTGTTTTGTCTTCATCTGCGAACGGTTATCCTTGTTCTTTTGGCTGAGTTCCTGCTCATTCAATTACAAAAAAAAACTTGTCAGACAAATCATTTGATGATAATACAAAATTCACAAACAGGTAGTATAGAAATAACCAGGAATTTCGGATCAGTGCCAAAGTACTCGATCAACCATTCCCACTCTTCTTTTTGTAAATCTTCTGGGACAACTGCCCTTCTGGCATCATCTGTTCTGTATGCCTTGTAAGTGCTGCTTAGGTTTCCTCGCCAGGCTCTGTAGCGTTCTTTTGCAATTTTAAGAATTTTTTCGTGTGTTTCGTCTGTATCTGGCATATCATATCTGTCCTGTAATGCGTAGAACAAACAGATAGACTTAGTTTAGTAGTAGTACATTAATTATGGACGAAAAAAGCAGACAACACATGTGAGAAAGGTTGTACGCACCAACATATCTGTGACGATCATGTGATGGATGTTAGGGTGAATGTCTGTCCACCTCCTCACTCCAATAATTGGTAACCTTCTTTTCATTGTGATTACCAAGTCATCCTTGAATGAACGGTTGTTCATTCCTACTGGACCACCCAATGTTTCAGACAAATCAACACCTAGCTTTCCAGCTCCATTGGCATGACGCTTCTTATTGGCTTTCAAACCTTTCACAACACCTCGCCCTTTCTTCTTCGGTATGTCATCACCTACATCCCAAAACACACACAAAGAAACAATTTATTTTGTAGTTGATTGAAAGAAATTAGGACACAGCGGTAAAAAAAAAACAGCTAGTACCTTCTTGTAGTTGTAGCTTCGGGCGATAGCAGCGTGCATGGGAAGGCCAATCATCAACGGAACACATGTCAGTTTCAGACACATCAGTGTTAGGTTCAGTTCCTGTTTCAGGGTTAACATTTGTACTGAATCAGCAATCGTAGATTTTATCCATTAAAACAAATATTAGACAGAGCTTAAATGTCAAAAATAAATTACCACGTCTACGTTTTCCCTGACTTTTTTTATATTGTAGTATACTTTCAACCCTTGTCATGCAGACAGATCCTTTCTTTATTACTGAAAATGTTAACAATAAATGGACAAAGCATTTGCATTGTGCATAATTCAGAAAGCTGATTAAGAATTAATGAACTTGTGTACCATTCCCAAAGGAGTAATCTGTATCTTCTTCTTCGTTTGATGCTTGTTCCTCTTCGGTTGCATCCCTAACTGCATGTTTATCAAAATTGTGGATTAGGTAAGGAATGCATAAAATAGTTACCGGGGAAAATATTTATTAAAGTCTGTATTGAAGGAGTTGCGAGTTGGAGATTTGGCATGAAAGTATAACCTGTGAGAGTGATCTGTCGCTTTTTTCTGGTGGATCCAGTTGCATCATCAAGCAGAGACTCTATTGTTGCAATATCAACCGCCCTGGCCTTCTCCCTAAACACACACAGGGAGATCTTCTTATCATTAGAGTGTATGCGTTTCAATTGCTCCAAATCACTACCATGGTCTATTGGAACAAGTTTTCCTTTGCCAGGGCCATTATTAAGCCTGCAGTACAGGTAATCACGCGCGCCACTGAAGCCAACGTTTTCAATCAAATTGATGAACTCCATATAGCAGATTTCCTCCGGTTCCATGGCTGCTTCCACAACTTTTTTGTTTTTATCACCTTCCTCATAGAAAAGTCTAACTTTCCAAATGGGTTCGGTCGTCTACAATTAGATAGAAGGAAAAAATGAGAACCCAAATATGCAGTGAGTTAGCAGATCTGAAATAAAAAAAATAGTTACATGGCATTATTCACATAGAAAACCAGATACACATATGATCGACTAGGTGTTCATACACGGATTAACGCTTCAACCAGAGGAAGAACAGAGAATAACAACCAATATCGAGACCATATACGAGACGGCGAGATTACGGAGATGGACGAGAGAAGCAGATTAGACAGGAAAACCTGAGAGGATTCGCGTTCCATGGAGTCCGATCGCGACATCGACATGTGTAGAGCTCTGAACGTGATGAGGGCGAGATGAGATCTAATCTGCAATGGCGAAAGAGGTGGCCCGCAGATTATGCTATGGCGAAACAGGAGGGGGCATCGTGCACTTCTACATACACTTTAGCGGGAAATTTAAAGTGACTGCTTTTATTTTTTGGTGGGAACACAAAATTTCGCTACACTTGGCGTTTTAGCGGGAGGATTTAATTTTTTTTGGTGGGACATCGTATTCGAGCAACCACAACGCCTTGTCGACAATATATGCGCTAATAGAGCAGTTAAACAATGCATGCAATCGCAGGCTGCCTAGAAGGCATATTTTGCATTGAGTTTCAAGGCGTCAGGCTCTTAACTATCGAGGGAAAACTAATCGGATTTATTCCCTAGCGCTTACAACGTAGGATTGAAAACATGTGGAAGTCTCGCATGAGTCATGTAATGTCACTGAACAATTATTTCATGCAACTTATTAGCTGCCGCCGCCTTGTTTATTTCTGCAAACTTGAAATTGCCACTGAAAATATAAACAGGACAAGTAATCTTCACTGCAGATGAAGGTTTGGGTGATCAAACCACTGAAGCACATCGCTGATGGCAGTACGATAATTACATACATCCATACGTTCATGATCCGATGAGAATGTCCAAGTTGGCAGACTACGTACTACAACCAGGGCGACACCGCCCGCATCACGATCTTCACGTCCAAGTGGCGGTTACGGGTGCTCCTAAGTGTAATGAGAATAGCTTGCTTTTCATATAAATGCTTGCCTTCAAGGAATTCCCGCCATGCATTCCTGCCAAACATAATGCGGCCGTCCCTGTCCGTGTTGTATGGAATGGTGGTGAACGCCTCTGATGATCCGAGGCATAGCCCAGCATGGCCTGAAGACGGAATGCCAGCACTGTCCGCTATGGACTGAGGTAGTTTCTGGATTTCGAGCGTGTGGATGACATACAAAAAGAAGTAGGTCATAGTAAGGCACACGTTGTAAGCATAAATTGTGTTGAAAAACATAAATAGCATTGGCACCTTACGTACCATCTCATATCTGGCCACATTTGTCCACGTCAAACGAGTCACGTATGGCACTCCAATGTATTCATCTATTGTGGGTAGAAGCTCACGAACGTGGTCCTTCTCATCGTCATCAAGATCAGCTCTCTGGGAGAAGATGATGGAAGAGTCGAATGGGTCATCCTCATCCATGGACTGCTGATCCGTGGACTCCTCATCCGTGGACTCCTCAACAGTCCTGGGATCTGGGTCAGTTTCATTGCTTGTAGTAGCGTCGTGGTCGTACAAGTAGTGCCTGCGACACATGTCGAACTTGAACACCTTGACGGTGAGCAAGGCGTCGCCGTCGTAACTGAAGAGGAGGAACATGCCGCGCTGCAGGAAGTAATATTGGGCGAACTTGTCCCAGCCGTGCCCGAGGAAAATGCGGCCAGCTTCATCGAAAAGCACATCCATGTCCCAGTTCTTGCTACTCGGATCGTCCGCCTCACGCAGCTTAAGTTCACGTGGTTCACGGCCCTTCAGCAACTCCACAAACTTCTTAGGCAGCACCTGCAGCAATATGAAAGTTAAATGGATAGAAAAGAGTGCTTACTAGAAATAAATTTACTGTTTGATGATGGATGAGTACTATAAAAATGTAAACAAGTAGTACCTAGTAATCAGTTATACTAAATCTTAGTTGAGCAATGAGGGTGTTTGCCACATTAATTCAAAAAGATGAACTTTCAGTGGGAGCTGAAATGTACCATATCGAGTGAACATATTCACGTAGAGCAATTGAGCTACTACAACCCATCTACTAGACCTTAATTTGATTCACAAATTTAACTAGCTACAGGATCATAGCTCAGACACTATGTCAGACTAAATAACTGAAGTGGTGGTGTGGGTCGATGAAGCGTACCAGTTTGTCCGATGTAGCGTCTACTACGAGGGAGTAGAACTCAAAGTGTGCCAACTCCATCTTAACAGATCCCTCTGTTCATCATATAATAGAAATGCAAATCAATTTCCGGCTACATATATAATCGGGAATTAACATTTTGGTGATACAGTCCATGTACTGAATGCCGTGTTGTATTGCAAGCGGCAACTGCTTAGGTCGAACATCTTTACTGTGATGACATTGCGGCCGTCGTAATTGCAGATCAGAATAAAGCCTCTCTGCAGTTTGTAGGTCCGGGCGAAACACTCCCAGCCGCGCTTGAGGAACATGCGGCCAGTGCTGTCGAACCACACATCAACGTCCCATGTGGTGCTACGCCGATGGCCGACCTCAAGCAGCTTCAGTGCACGGGGTTTACGGTCCCCTAGCAACTCTGCGAACTTCTTAGGCAGTGACTGCAGCAGAGGATAGAGCAAACCATGAACATCATTCCACCTATCTGACTAAAATGACAAGTAAAATGAGTACAATACCTGTTTGTCCGATGAAGCATCATCTACGTAAGCGAGGAACTCGTAGTCCATTGTATGCAAACCCGCCTGTAGATCGTACTAAAAAGTATGACTTCAGTTACATTTAGCAGACGTGCCAAAACAGCAGAGGTTAAGAAACATGAAGGTTCACTACAAATTTAGGAGTAAATGCAGTCTAGCAGCATCATGGTTCAGAGACATTCATACACAGGTGCAATTTAAATTTGACATGCATTCAAGAATTTCATGGAAGTACGGAACTTCAGAAAAGAAAATCTACTAGTATGTCAAGGAAATGGTGTGCCGACAATCAATTGTACTGCTTTAGCAAATTAATTGAAATAGCTACTGGTCCTAAAAAATGGCTCACATCTATTGTCCTGCTGAAGATTAAAAATGGAAATTACTAAAAATAGCTAGTGAACCTAAAAAGGGGTAAAGTCAACTGTACTTGTGAATAGTAAAAAGGGAAATTACTAAAAGTAGGTACTGGTCCTAGATATGCCAGTGTGAGTACCAGAGGTCTTACTTTCAACATCACTAATTACCTACCTAGAAAAAGGCACACACACAACAACAGCTACCAACATCAATTGGGCACCTGGAACTATCAAAATTAACATGAAGGTATAGTGCAACATCTCAATCAGATGCATGTAAGTACCATTTACTTTAGTCATAAACGTGTAAAAGACAAATCAATCATGAATGACATCGAACATAAATACGTGCTACCATCTATATGTAGCACAAGATTTCACATTTCTTTCCTGTCTAGACAAGTAGGACACTAGTTACCTTATAGAAAATGAGTGTTTGAACTTAAATCGTTCTGCAATGCATCCACAAGAGGTGAAGTTCTAACCTGAGTGTCGCCCGCGATGGATCAGTGGTGAATCGACGCGCCGTGGGTCAATCTACAGCGCGATGAAGAGACTGGCGACGACGGCGGTCGCGAGAATGCGGCGGCCCAGAGAGGGATGCTGATCGAGGGGCGGCGAGGTCGAGAGATGGATGGCGGCGGCGGCGACGGCGATGGTGTCGGTGAACTGCGGAATAAGGGTTTTCTCGGAGCAAATAACTGTAGGTACACAAAGAGGAGGAGTGCGAACTTGACGTGACAATACGAGAGGAAGATGATACTTGGGCCCACCTGTAAGTCTGTTACCACAAATGGTGGGTACATTTCCGCGGGGCAGTTGCCATTTTTATGGTTCCTATCTGAAGTGCCACCGAGCGTCTCCCCTCCCCTCGCTTCATTTCAGCAACATTGCACGTGTGGGATCTCAAAAAGCCGCTTCCATTCTCAAGTTGCCTACCAATCTTATGTCGTAGCCGTTTCCGGGGACTTTCGGTCCAGAACATTGTTCCCTTCCACCTACGATGCCTGGAATACAGCAGAGATGAGAATGTAAGCCACACTTGGCAATGTGGGCCCACACAAAATGCTTGAACCCCATTGCAGGACTTGTATGGTGCCGCCGTTGCGCTGGGTGGCGTCGAAGCACCGGACGTTAACCCGGACGATTCTCGCCGCTTCTCGCTCTTGCATGCCAGCCTCGACACCTGGGGCATCCTTACAACCCACTCCAAGCAACTCACTCCACATGCAACACTGCACCTTGTAACCCCTGCCCATGAGTGGGCGATGCGTGATCTGGTTTTATATTGCCTTCGAAAGCGGAAGGAACGGCCGAAAACGGGGATTTCCTTGGCCAACTTGTTGTTTCCCATGCCCAAAGTCGAAATCATGATGCATTCCAAGAACCTCGCTTCATTTCAGCAACATTGCACGTGTGGGATCTCAAAAAGCCGCTTCCATTCTCAAGTTGCCTACCAATCTTATGTCGTAGCCGTTTCCGGGCACTTTCGGTCCAGAACATTGTTCCCTTCCACCTAGGATGCCTGGAATACAGCAGAGATGAGAATCTAAGCCACACTTGGCAATGTGGGCCCACACAAAATGCTTGAACCCCATTGCAGGACTTGTATGGTGCCGTCGTTGCGCTGGGTGGCGTCGAAGCACCGGACGTTAACCGGGACGATTCTCGCCGCTTCTCGCTCTTGCATGCCAGCCTCGACACCTGGGGCATCCTTACAACCCACTCCAAGCAACTCACTCCACATGCAACACTGCACCTTGTTACCCCTGCCTATGAGTGGGCGATGCGTGATCTGGTTTTATATTGCCTTCGAAAGCGGAAGGAACGGCCGAAAACGGGTTTTTCCTTGGCCAACTTGTTGTTTCCCATGCCCAAAGTCGAAATCATGATGCATTCCAAGAACCTCGCTTCATTTCAGCAACATTGCACGTGTGGGATCTCAAAAAGCCGCTTCCATTCTCAAGTTGCCTACCAATCTTATGTCGAAGCCGTTTCCGGGCACTTTCGGTCCAGAACATTGTTCCCTTCCAGCTAGGATGCCTGGAATACAGCAGAGATGAGAATGTAAGCCACACTTGGCAATGTGGGCCCACACAAAATGCTTGAACCCCATTGCAGGACTTGTATGGTGCCGCCGTTGCGCTGGGTGGCGTCGAAGCACCGGACGTTAACCCGGACGATTCTCGCCGCTTCTCGCTCTTGCATGCCAGCCTCGACACCTGGGGCATCCTTACAACCCACTCCAAGCAACTCACTCCACATGCAACACTGCACCTTGTTACCCCTGCCCATGAGTGGGCGATGCGTGATCTGGTTTTATATTGCCTTCGAAAGCGGAAGGAACGGCCGAAAACGGGTTTTTCCTTGGCCAACTTGTTGTTTCCTATGCCCAAAGTCGAAATCATGATGCATGCCAAGAACCTCGCTTCATTTCAGCAACATTGCACGTGTGGGATCTCAAAAAGCCGCTTCCATTCTCAAGTTGCCTACCAATCTTATGTCGAAGCCGTTTCCGGGCACTTTCGGTCCAGAACATTGTTCCCTTCCACCTAGGATGCCTGGAATATAGCAGAGATGAGAATGTAAGCCACACTTGGCAATGTGGGCCCACACAAAATGCTTGAACCCCATTGCAGGACTTGTATGGTGCCGCCGTTGCGCTGGGTGGCGTCGAAGCACCGGACGTTAACCCGGACGATTCTCGCCGCTTCTCGCTCTTGCATGCCAGCCTCGACACCTGGGGCATCCTTACAACCCACTCCAAGCAACTCACTCCACATGCAACACTGCACCTTGTTACCCCTGCCCATGAGTGGGCGATGCGTGATCTGGTTTTATATTGCCTTCGAAAGCGGAAGGAACGGCCGAAAACGGGGATTTCCTTGGCCAACTTGTTGTTTCCCATGCCCAAAGTCGAAAGGGATAATTAACAAGGTGCCCTCAGTTGGCACTAGGGCTGGAATTCGAGCCGAGCCGAGTCAGCTCGGCTCGACTCGCTCAAGCTCGGTCAAGTGACGAGTCGAGCTCGGATCGACTCGTTCAACAAACGAGTCCAAAATCAAAACTCGGCTCGGCTCGATGAACTCGCGAGTAGCTCGCGAGCTACTCGTTTAACTTTTTTTTTATTTAGTAAAATTATAAAAGTCGACATTATATATTTTATATATAATTATTTTTATTATTTGGGGCATGTATAATAAAATCATCACAATGATCGATGAAAATATGTCACCATAAAATAATTTGTAGTAAATAAACTACAATAATCAGTAAAAAAAATTCACATATATAAAGATATCATTAGAAACTCTTTTTACCGAGTTAAACGAGCTAAACGAGTACTCGTAAACTCGGCTCGTTTAGCTTGAACTCGTTTACTGCCGAAAATGAAAACTCGACTCGGCTCGTTGGACAACGAGTTCGAGCCGAGCCGAGTCGAGTTGCGAGCTACTCGTTTAACTCGCGAGTTTTGAGTTTTAATTCCAGCCCTAGTTGGCACCACGACCTCAGTTTTACCCCTAGCGCCGAATCGACCTCAGTTTTGCCCCTAGTCAGTGCGCAAGGACTCCTTTCGCTGCTCCCACCGTTATTTTTGGCCCCCCGTTAGGATCCTGACCTGTGGGACCCATCATAGAACCGTTGGCGCGGCCTATGGGCCCCAGCTGTTGAGCGTTGGCGCTACATGTGGGCCCCACCTGTTGACGGTTGGCGCTGCATGTGGGCCCCACCTGTTGACCGTTCCTTGCGGCCGAATGTCACATGAGGCCCAATGTCAACATGTAGACATTATCCATTTATATTTATTAATCACTACATGCAGACTACGCATTATCCATTTATTAAACCATCAAATTATTCGTATTAATAATATAAAATATATACTGTGCTCAACTCAAATTTTTATGTTATCTTAGAAAACATAATGCAGCACATCTCTTATATATAAATTTTGTTTACAATGTGCAGATTTTAAAGCGATGATTAGAAAGGAAAAAACTTTTAAACAGTGGGTACATTTGGACAAATATAAGAACATAACTTTATATATAGGGCTTATATAATTAAACATACTTAAGAGAGGATAACTGGCCCCACTTTACATATATTCAGTGGGGCCCGAGAAACATTACATTTAACTAAAAAAAAATGCTAGCCATAACTGCTCCCGCGCTGCATGCGGGAGCCCTTCCCGCCCTCCGGCGCCGCCCTACTTCCGCGGCCACTCCGCCGCCCGGATCTCCATCTCCTTGTTGACGCGGGCGCGGTGGTTCTCCGCCCGCATCCTCTCCTCCTGCCTCTCACGGGACCGCTTGATCCTGGCCCGGAGGGCCTTCGCCTCCTCCTTCGCCTCCTTCTTCTCCTGCGCCTTCAACTCCTTCGCCTCCAGCCGCTCCAGTCTTTTGAGGCGGCGGTTCGTCCTGGGGGAGATGTCCGACGTCTTGGTGGTGAGGGAAGGGACGGGGCGGTGGACGAAGGGCGGCGTCGGCTATCGCTCCCATTGGGGAGAGTCGTCGACGGGAAGCACGATGGGCAGGACGTCCTCCGGCTGCCACTCGGCCTCGTACCAAGGCCGAGCCTTGGGGTGGTTGTCCTCGTCGGAGACCGACTCCGGGCTTGAAGGGAGTGAGTACGAAGACATTGTTAGGGCTTGAAGGGAGAGAGAGGCAAAGGGCTGGAGAGGGATGAGAATATGGAGGACGAGTGAAGGACTATTTAAAGACACGATTAGACGCGTGAATTTATTTGGGTAGATGAAGCAAACTGTGTGAACACATTGGATAATGAAGTGTAGAAGAGTCGTGCATGGTCAAAGCGGTGTAGAACAGGCATAGGCGTAGGCGTAGGCCAGACAGCTAGTGACACGGAGTACGAGCGCGTGTGCATTCGTCAGTCGATGTGATTCGATGTTGCATGCTTGTATTAAAGAAGAGAAGAAAGTCCAAAGTCTCCTCGCTAGCTGCATATGCATTGATGCGTATCTTGTGAAAACTAGGCGTGGAGGGCTGCGTCGCTGCAAATGCGACGCGACTCGTACGTGTTTCTGAAACCAGGCGTGGAGGGCTGCGTCGCTGCAAATACGACGCGACTCGTGTTTCTGAAACAAGGCGTGCAGGGCTGCTGCAAATGCGACGCGGCGTTAACTATTTTCTTCTTCTGCATCGGACGGATGCGCTCGCAGCCACAGCGATCCGCTAGACGTTCGTTCTGCGCTCTGATTGGTTGGTACGTTGGCCACAGGGATCGATGGTTCTACATATGATTTCTTTGCTGTTAAGTATTATAAACCATGTTATTTAAATAAAAAATATAATGAAACTTCAGATTTACTACAGCGATGATTTTTATCAGTTTTACATATGATTTTTCTATTAAACCATGTTATTTAAATAAAAAATAAAAAATAGAAGAATTATTCAAAACATAATGAAACTTCAGATTTACACTATACATGTAGAATAGATGTCTAGGAAATTCATTTGGTTGATTTAGAAAATATGCCAAAAAATGTTGAAGCACAAATGGGGGTATTTACCCTAGCTTCGGACCTCATTTGAAGCACATTTCTCACGAGAACTGAGCGATGGTTGCAAATGAGCATAAATAATTCAAAAAAATTCAAAATGACATGAATCCAACGCACAATGTTGTTATATGTGATATAGTCGATTTTTTCATGAAATTTCAAACGGGGGTGTCTACCCTAGCTTCAGACCTCATTTGGAGCACATTTCTCATGAGAATAGAGCGATGGTTTCAAATGAGCTTTAATAATTCAAAAAAAATATCAAATTGACATGAATCCAACGCACAATGCTGTTATATGTGATTTGCCCTAGCTTATGACTTCATTTGAAGCACATTTGCCCAAAATTTTGGAATGACTTAGTTCAACATGCATCATACAACATTATTCAAACATTCTTTTCGCTTTTAATCTACATTCTGGCTCGTGATTGCGTTCAGAAATACTCAAAATTATCTAAAAAACGCGAACTCGTTGAAATATGCTCAAATTCATAGATTCGACGATAGTTTTACAGAAAGCTAGACGGCATGATGCATGCCAGCCTCGACACCTGGGGCATCCTTACAACCCACTCCAAGCAACTCACTCCACATGCAACACTGCACCTTGTTACCCCTGCCCATGAGTGGGCGATGCGTGATCTGGTTTTATATTGCCTTCGAAAGCGGAAGGAACGGCCGAAAACGGGTTTTTCCTTGGCCAACTTGTTGTTTCCCATGCCCAAAGTCGAAATCATGATGCATTCCAAGAACCTTGCTTCATTTCAGCAACATTGCACGTGTGGGATCTCAAAAAGCCGCTTCCATTCTCAAGTTGCCTACCAATCTTATGTCGTAGCCGTTTCCGGGCACTTTCGGTCCAGAACATTGTTCCCTTCCACCTAGGATGCCTGGAATACAGCAGAGATGAGAATGTAAGCCACACTTGGCAATGTGGGCCCACACAAAATACTTGAACCCCATTGCAGGACTTGTATGGTGCCGCCGTTGCGCTGGGTGGCGTCGAAGCACCGGACGTTAACCCGGACGATTCTCGCCGCTTCTCGCTCTTGCATGCCAGCCTCGACACCTGGGGCATCCTTACAACCCACTCCAAGCAACTCACTCCACATGCAACACTGCACCTTGTTACCCCTGCCCATGAGTGGGCGATGCGTGATCTGGTTTTATATTGCCTTCGAAAGCGGAAGGAACGGCCGAAAACGGGGATTTCCTTGGCCAACTTGTTGTTTCCGATGCCCAAAGTCGAAAGGGATAATTAACAAGGTGCCCTCAGTTGGCACTAGGGCTGGAATTCGAGCCGAGCCGAGTCAGCTCGGCTCGACTCGCTCAAGCTCGGTCAAGTGAAGAGTCAAGCTCGGATCGACTCGTTCAACAAACGAGTCCAAAATCAAAACTCGGCTCGGCTCGGTGAACTCGCGAGTAGCTCGCGAGCTACTCGTTTAACTTTTTTTTTATTTAGTAAAATTATAAAAGTCGACATTATATATTTTATATATAATTATTTTTATTATTTGGGGCATGTATAATAAAATCATCACAATGATCGATGAAAATATGTCACCATAAAATAATTTGTAGTAAATAAACTACAATAATCAGTAAAAAAAATTCACATATATAAAAATATCATTAGAAACTCTTTTTACCGAGTTAAACGAGCTAAACGAGTACTCGTAAACTCGGCTCGTTTAGCTTGAACTCGTTTACTGTCGAAAATGAAAACTCGACTCGGCTCGTTGGACAACGAGTTCGAGCCGAGCCGAGTCGAGTTGCGAGCTACTCGTTTAACTCGCGAGTTTTGAGTTTTAATTCCAGCCCTAGTTGGCACCACGACCTCAGTTTTACCCCTAGCGCCGAATCGACCTCAGTTTTGCCCCTAGTCAGTGCGCAAGGACTCCTTTCGCTGCTCCCACCGTTATTTTCGGCCCCCCGTTAGGATCCTGACCTATGGGACCCATCATAGAACCGTTGGCGCGGCCTATGGGCCCCAGCTGTTGAGCGTTGGCGCTACATGTGGGCCCCACCTGTTGACGGTTGGCGCTGCATGTGGGCCCCACCTGTTGACCGTTCCTTGCGGCCGAATGTCACATGAGGCCCAATGTCAACATGTAGACATTATCCATTTATATTTATTAATCACTACATGCAGACTACGCATTATCCATTTATTAAACCATCAAAATATTCGTATTAATAATATAAAATATATACTCTGCTCAACTCAAATTTTTATGTTATCTTAGAAAACATAATGCAGCACATCTCTTATATATAAATTTTGTTTACAATGTGCAGATTTTAAAGCGATGATTAGAAAGGAAAAAACTTTTAAACAGTGGGTACATTTGGACAAATATAAGAACATAACGTTATATATAGGGCTTATATATAATTAAACATACTTAAGAGAGGATAACTGGCCCCACTTTACATATATTCAGTGGGGGCCGAGAAACATTACATTTAACTAAAAAAAAATGCTAGCCCTAACTGCTCCCGCGCTGCATGCGGGAGCCCTTCCCGCCCTCCGGCGCCGCCCTACTTCCGCGGCCACTCCGCCGCCCGGATCTCCATCTCCTTGTTGACGTGGGCGCGGTGGTTCTCCGCCCGCAACCTCTCCTCCTGCCTCTCACGGGACCACTTGATGCTGGCCCGGAGGGCCTTCGCCTCCTCCTTCGCCTCCTTCTTGTCCTGCGCCTTCAACTCCTTCGCCTCCAGCCGCTCCAGTCTCTTGAGGCGGCGGTTCGTCCTGGGGGAGATGTCCGACGTCTTGGTGGTGAGGGAAGGGACGGGGCGGTGGACGAAGGGCGGCGTCGGCGATCGCTCCCGTTGGGGAGAGTCGTCGACGGGAAGCACGATGGGCAGGACGTCCTCCGGCTGCCACTCGGCCTCGTACCAAGGCCGAGCCTTGGGGTGGTTGTCCTCGTCGGAGACCGACTCCGGGCTTGAAGGGAGTGAGTACGAAGACATTGTTAGGGCTTGAAGGGAGAGAGAGGCAAAGGGCTGGAGAGGGATGAGAATATGGAGGACGAGTGAAGGACTATTTAAAGACACGATTAGACGCGTGAATTTATTTGGGTAGATGAAGCAAACTGTGTGAACACATTGGATAATGAAGTGTAGAAGAGTCGTGCATGGTCAAAGCGGTGTAGAAAAGGCATAGGCGTAGGCGTAGGCCAGACAGCTAGTGACACGGAGTACGAGCGCGTGTGCATTCGTCAGTCGATGTGATTCGATGTTGCATGCTTGTATTAAAGAAGAGAAGAAAGTCCAAAGTCTCCTCGCTAGCTGCATATGCATTGATGCGTATCTTGTGAAAACTAGGCGTGGAGGGCTGCGTCGCTGCAAATGCGACGCGACTCGTACGTGTTTCTGAAACCAGGCGTGGAGGGCTGCGTCGCTGCAAATGCGACGTGACTCGTGTTTCTGAAACAAGGCGTGCAGGGCTGCTGCAAATGCGACGCGGCGTTAACTATTTTCTTCTTCTGCATCGGACGGATGCGCTCGCAGCCACAGCGATCCGCTAGACGTTCGTTCTACGCTCTGATTGGTTGGTACGTTGGCCACAGGGATTGATGGTTCTACATATGATTTTTTTGCTGTTAAGTATTATAAACCATGTTATTTAAATAAAAAATATAATGAATCTTCAGATTTACTACAGCGATGATTTTTATCAGTTTTACATATGATTTTTCTATTAAACCATGTTATTTAAATAAAAAATAAAAAATAGAAGAATTATTCAAAACATAATGAAACTTCAGATTTACACTATACATGTAGAATAGATGTCTAGGAAATTCATTTGGTTGATTTAGAAAATATGCCAAAAAATGTTGAAGCACAAATGGGGGTATTTACCCTAGCTTCGGACCTCATTTGAAGCACATTTCTCACGAGAACTGTGCGATGGTTGCAAATGAGCATAAATAATTCAAAAAAATTCAAAATGATATGAATCCAACGCACAATGTTGTTATATGTGATATAGTCGATTTTTTCATGAAATTTCAAACGGGGGTGTCTACCCTAGCTTCAGACCTCATTTGGAGCACATTTCTCATGAGAATAGAGCGATGGTTTCAAATGAGCTTTAATAATTCAAAAAAAATATCAAATTGACATGAATCCAACGTACAATGCTGTTATATGTGATTTGCCCTAGCTTATGACCTCATTTGAAGCACATTTGCCCAAAATTTTGGAATGACTTAGTTCAACATGCATCATACAACATTATTCAAACATTCTTTTCGCTTTTAATCTACATTCTGGCTCGTGATTGCGTTCAGAAATACTCAAAATTATCTAAAAAACGCGAACTCGTTGAAATATGCTCAAATTCATAGATTCGACGATAGTTTTACAGAAAGCTAGACGGCATGATGCATGCCAGCCTCGACACCTGGGGCATCCTTACAACCCACTCCAAGCAACTCACTCCACATGCAACACTGCACCTTGTTACCCCTGCCCATGAGTGGGCGATGCGTGATCTGGTTTTATATTGCCTTCGAAAGCGGAAGGAACGGCCGAAAACGGGTTTTTCCTTGGCCAACTTGTTGTTTCCCATGCCCAAAGTCGAAATCATGATGCATTCCAAGAACCTCGCTTCATTTCAGCAACATTGCACGTGTGGGATCTCAAAAAGCCGCTTCCATTCTCAAGTTGCCTACCAATCTTATGTCGTAGCCGTTTCCGGGCACTTTCGGTCCAGAACATTGTTCCCTTCCACCTAGGATGCCTGGAATACAGCAGAGATGAGAATGTAAGCCACACTTGGCAATGTGGGCCCACACAAAATACTTGAACCCCATTGCAGGACTTGTATGGTGCCGCCGTTGCGCTGGGTGGCGTCGAAGCACCGGACGTTAACCCGGACGATTCTCGCCGCTTCTCGCTCTTGCATGCCAGCCTCGACACCTGGGGCATCCTTACAACCCACTCCAAGCAACTCACTCCACATGCAACACTGCACCTTGTTACCCCTGCCCATGAGTGGGCGATGCGTGATCTGGTTTTATATTGCCTTCGAAAGCGGAAGGAACGGCCGAAAACGGGGATTTCCTTGGCCAACTTGTTTCCCATGCCCAAAGTCTAAATCATGATGCATTCCAAGAACCTCGCTTCATTTCAGCAACATTGCACGTGTGGGATCTCAAAAAGCCGCTTCCATTCTCAAGTTGCCTACCAATCTTATGTCGTAGCCGTTTCCGGGCACTTTCGGTCCAGAACATTGTTCCCTTCCACCTAGGATGCCTGGAATACAGCAGAGATGAGAATGTAAGCCACACTTGGCAATGTGGGCCCACACAAAATGCTTGAACCCCATTGCAGGACTTGTATGGTGCCGCCGTTGCGCTGGGTGGCGTCGAAGCACCGGACGTTAACCCGGACGATTCTCGCCGCTTCTCGCTCTTGCATGCCAGCCTCGACACCTGGGGCATCCTTACAACCCACTCCAAGCAACTCACTCCACATGCAACACTGCACCTTGTTACCCCTGCCCATGAGTGGGCGATGCGTGATCTGGTTTTATATTGCCTTCGAAAGCGGAAGGAACGGCCGAAAACGGGGATTTCCTTGGCCAACTTGTTGTTTCCCATGCCCAAAGTCGAAATCATGATGCATTCCAAGAACCTCGCTTCATTTCAGCAACATTGCACGTCTGGGATCTCAAAAAGCCGCTTCCATTCTCAAGTTTCCTACCAATCTTATGTCGTAGCCGTTTCCGGGCACTTTCGGTCCAGAACAGTGTTCCCTTCCACCTAGGATGCCTGGAATACAGCAGAGATGAGAATGTAAGCCACACTTGGCAATGTGGGCCCACACAAAATGCTTGAACCCCATTGCAGGACTTGTATGGTGCCGCCGTTGCGCTGGGTGGCGTCGAAGCACCGGACGTTAACCCGGACGATTCTCGCCGCTTCTCGCTCTTGCATGCCAGCCTCGACACCTGGGGCATCCTTACAACCACTCCAAGCAACTCACTCCACATGCAACACTGCACCTTGTTACCCCTGCCCATGAGTGGGCGATGCGTGATCTGGTTTTATATTGCCTTCGAAAGCGGAAGGAACGGCCGAAAACGGGGATTTCCTTGGCCAACTTGTTGTTTCCCATGCCCAAAGTCGAAATCATGATGCATTCCAAGAACCTCGCTTCATTTCAGCAACATTGCACGTGTGGGATCTCAAAAGGCCGCTTCCATTCTCAAGTTGCCTACCAATCTTATGTCGTAGCCGTTTCCGGGCACTTTCGGTCCAAAACATTGTTCCCTTCCACCTAGGATGCCTGGAATACAGCAGAGATGAGAATGTAAGCCACACTTGGCAATGTGGGCCCACACAAAATGCTTGAACCCCATTGCAGGACTTGTATGGTGCCGTCGTTGCGCTGGGTGGCGTCGAAGCACTTGAGGTTAACCGGGACGATTCTCGCCGCTACTCGCTCTTGCATGCCAGCCTCGACACCTGGGGCATCCTTACAACCCACTCCAAGCAACTCACTCCACATGCAACACTGCACCTTGTTACCCCTGCCCATGAGTGGGCGATGCGTGATCTGGTTTTATATTGCCTTCGAAAGCGGAAGGAACGGCCGAAAACGGGGATTTCCTTGGCCAACTTGTTGTTTCCCATGCCCAAAGTCGAAATCATGATGCATTCCAAGAACCTCGCTTCATTTCAGCAACATTGCACGTGTGGGATCTCAAAAAGCCGCTTCCATTCTCAAGTTGCCTACCAATCTTATGTCGTAGCCGTTTCCGGGCACTTTCGGTCCAGAACAGTGTTCCCTTCCACCTAGGATGCCTGGAAAACAGCAGAGATGAGAATGTGGGCCCACACAAAATGCTTGAACCCCATTGCAGGACTTGTATGGTGCCGTCGTTGCGCTGGGTGGCGTCGAAGCACCGGACGTTAACCGGGACTATTCTCGCCGCTTCTCGCTCTTGCATGCCAGCCTCGACACCTGGGGCATCCTTACAACCCACTCCAAGCAACTCACTCAACATGCAACACTGCACCTTGTTACCCCTGCCCATGAGTGGGCGATGCGTGATCTGGTTTTATATTGCCTTCGAAAGCGGAAGGAACGGCCGAAAACGGGGATTTCCTTGGCCAACTTGTTGTTTCCCATGCCCAAAGTCGAAATCATGATGCATTCCAAGAACCTCGCTTCATTTCAGCAACATTGCACGTGTGGGATCTCAAAAAGCCGCTTCCATTCTCAAGTTGCCTACCAATCTTATGTCGTAGCCGTTTCCGGGCACTTTCGGTCCAGAACAGTGTTCCCTTCCACCTAGGATGCCTGGAAAACAGCAGAGATGAGAATGTGGGCCCACACAAAATGCTTGAACCCCATTGCAGGACTTGTATGGTGCCGTCGTTGCGCTGGGTGGCGTCGAAGCACCGGACGTTAACCGGGACTATTCTCGCCGCTTCTCGCTCTTGCATGCCAGCCTCGACACCTGGGGCATCCTTACAACCCACTCCAAGCAACTCACTCAACATGCAACACTGCACCTTGTTACCCCTGCCCATGAGTGGGCGATGCGTGATCTGGTTTTATATTGCCTTCGAAAGCGGAAGGAACGGCCAAAAACGGGGATTTCCTTGGCCAACTTGTTGTTTCCCATGCCCAAAGTCGAAATCATGATGCATTCCAAGAACCTCGCTTCATTTCAGCAACATTGCACGTGTGGGATCTCAAAAAGCCGTTTCCATTCTCAAGTTGCCTACCAATCTTATGTCGTAGCCGTTTCCGGGCACTTTCGGTCCAGAACAGTGTTCCCTTCCACCTAGGATGCCTGGAAAACAGCAGAGATGAGAATGTGGGCCCACACAAAATGCTTGAACCCCATTGCAGGACTTGTATGGTGCCGTCGTTGCGCTGGGTGGCGTCGAAGCACCGGACGTTAACCGGGACTATTCTCGCCGCTTCTCGCTCTTGCATGCCAGCCTCGACACCTGGGGCATCCTTACAACCCACTCCAAGCAACTCACTCAACATGCAACACTGCACCTTGTTACCCCTGCCCATGAGTGGGCGATGCGTGATCTGGTTTTATATTGCCTTCGAAAGCGGAAGGAACGGCCGAAAACGGGGATTTCCTTGGCCAACTTGTTGTTTCCCATGCCCAAAGTCGAAATCATGATGCATTCCAAGAACCTCGCTTCATTTCAGCAACATTGCACGTGTGGGATCTCAAAAAGCCGCTTCCATTCTCAAGTTGCCTACCAATCTTATGTCGTAGCCGTTTCCGGGCACTTTCGGTCCAGAACAGTGTTCCCTTCCACCTAGGATGCCTGGAAAACAGCAGAGATGAGAATGTGGGCCCACACAAAATGCTTGAACCCCATTGCAGGACTTGTATGGTGCCGTCGTTGCGCTGGGTGGCGTCGAAGCACCGGACGTTAACCGGGACTATTCTCGCCGCTTCTCGCTCTTGCATGCCAGCCTCGACACCTGGGGCATCCTTACAACCCACTCCAAGCAACTCACTCAACATGCAACACTGCACCTTGTTACCCCTGCCCATGAGTGGGCGATGCGTGATCTGGTTTTATATTGCCTTCGAAAGCGGAAGGAACGGCCGAAAACGGGGATTTCCTTGGCCAACTTGTTGTTTCCCATGCCCAAAGTCGAAATCATGATGCATTCCAAGAACCTCGCTTCATTTCAGCAACATTGCACGTGTGGGATCTCAAAAAGCCGTTTCCATTCTCAAGTTGCCTACCAATCTTATGTCGTAGCCGTTTCCGGGCACTTTCGGTCCAGAACAGTGTTCCCTTCCACCTAGGATGCCTGGAAAACAGCAGAGATGAGAATGTGGGCCCACACAAAATGCTTGAACCCCATTGCAGGACTTGTATGGTGCCGTCGTTGCGCTGGGTGGCGTCGAAGCACCGGACGTTAACCGGGACTATTCTCGCCGCTTCTCGCTCTTGCATGCCAGCCTCGACACCTGGGGCATCCTTACAACCCACTCCAAGCAACTCACTCAACATGCAACACTGCACCTTGTTACCCCTGCCCATGAGTGGGCGATGCGTGATCTGGTTTTATATTGCCTTCGAAAGCGGAAGGAACGGCCGAAAACGGGGATTTCCTTGGCCAACTTGTTGTTTCCCATGCCCAAAGTCGAAATCATGATGCATTCCAAGAACCTCGCTTCATTTCAGCAACATTGCACGTGTGGGATCTCAAAAAGCCGCTTCCATTCTCAAGTTGCCTACCAATCTTATGTCGTAGCCGTTTCCGGGCACTTTCGGTCCAGAACAGTGTTCCCTTCCACCTAAGATGCCTGAAAAACAGCAGAGATGAGAATGTAAGCCATTTTTGTCTTCAATTTTAGTCTTCAATTTTAACCATTTTTGTGCAAAAAATATGGAAAAACAACTATACAAAAAGAAACCCTAGATTCACGCGTGCACATTGCGTCAGAGGGAGAGCAAAAGGGAAACTCCATAAATACACGGTTTGACGCATATCCACTTCCTTCCTTCCTCCGTCTCGGCATCAACTTTTCCCCAAAAAACGCATCCTCCCCTCCACTTCCACCGCAGAACCATCGACGGTTCCCCTGCCCTTCCCATCCGCCATGAAGAGATCACGCGAAAGCTTCGACGCCGAGGAAGGTAATGAGGTGGCGTCCGTCGTCGGTGAGCCATCTTCTGCTGTCGTCCCAGCCGCGGCCAGCTCTGGTACAGTGGCTGCTGCTTCGGGCGAAGATGGCCCATCCCACGCCGCCGTGCCATCTGGCCTCGAGGCTGCGTACAAGGAGATTGACGAAAGCTACGACCAATCAGCTGAATACGCCATGTGGGGGGCCATCTCCGCTAAGATGACCAACGCTCCGAACGCCGCGCCGCCCGCTGCGCCGACTGCCGCGCCGACTGAGGTAGTAGATCTATTTTTAGTGAACTTGCCATGTATTTTTGATAATGCCCTTGTATTCACAGACTGGTAGTAGATCGATTTTTCTTTGCACTATGTGGTTGTTCATGTTTGCCACTTATTTTGGTTGTGAGTTGTGACTTCTGTGAGTTAAGAGAACTAAGATAGAAACCTCTATGTGTGTGCCTAGGAAATTTATTTTGTTCTATGGTGGATTGGAGCACAACCTGATGGTACCGTGTGTGTGCCTAGGAAATTTATTTTGTTCTATGGTGGATTGGAGCACAACCTGATGGTACCGTGTGTGTGCCTAGGAAATTTATTTTGTTCTATGGTGGATTGGAGCACAACCTGATGGTATTGCATGCACGTGTGTGCCTAGGAAATTTCTTTTATTTTTTGATGGATTGGAGCACAACCTGGTATATATGCACGTGTGTGCCTAGGCAATTTTATTTCTCACCTGTTATTTACATTAGTTCAAATGCCATTGTATATCTCATCATGTAATAATTACAACTGCAACTTCATATGTAATGTTCAAATAATTGTACAGTGTTTTATCATCCTAGATTCTCCTATTTATGATGTTACAACCTATTTTGGGTTGCAATAATCTTCACATTATTTCAACTTCAATTTCATATCTCATTTTCTAATAATTGTACACTCTGTACTATGTTTTAATAAAATTCAATTAATATAGCTTGGGTAATTTGATGCGCAAGATTTTAGTTACTCCCTCCGATCCATATTAATGGTCGCTAAATCGGATGTATCTAGACATATTTTAGTGCTAGATACATCCGATTTAGCGACTATTAGTATGGATCGGAGGGAGTATATGTTTTTGTTATGAAATACTGGGGCATATTACTCTATGGTTGCATGGCACATTGACATCAATGAGCACCATTCTATGTGGTAGAATCGAAAAAAATTCCTCATTGCAAGAGTTAGCGGTCTAGCATACATAGAAATTGTATTTTTGATAGTGGCCTTGTATTCAAAGAAAGAGAGAGTAGATCGATTTTGCTTTCAAATATTATTCTGTTATTTCTCAACTGTTATTTACATTAGTTCAAATGCCATTTTATATCTCATCATGTAATAATTACAACTGCAACTTCATATCTAATGTTGAAATAATTGTATAGTGTGTTATCATCCTAGATTCTCCTATTTATGGTATTACAACCTTTTTTTGGGTTGCAGTAATCTTCACATTATTTCAACTTCAATTTCATATCTCATTTTGTAATAATTGTACACTCTGTACTTTGTTTAATTAAAATTCAATGAATATAGCTTGGGTAATTTGATCCGCAAGATTTTAATTATCTGTTTTTGTTATGAAATACTGGGGCATATTACTCTATGGTTGCATGGCACATTGACATCAATTAGCACCATTCTATGTGGTAGAATCGAAATAAATTCCTCTTTGGAAGAGATAGCGGTCTTGCATACATAGAAATTTTATTTTTGATAGTGGTCTTTTATTCAAAGAAAGAGGGAGTAGATCGATTTTGCTTTTTAATTTTATTGTTTTATTTCTCAAGTGTTATTTACATTAGTTCGAATGCCATTTTATATCTCATCATGTAATAATTACAACTGCAACTTCATATCTAATGTTGAAATAATTGTGTAGTGTGTTATCATCCTAGATTCTCCTATTTATGGTGTTACAACCTTTTTTGGGTTAATCTTCAAATTATTTCATCTGCAATTTCATATCTCATTCTGTAATAATTGGTCACAGTAGCTTTTAGGTTAATTAAACGTGCATGCCTACATGGATTCTAATTATCAGATTTGGTTATGATATACTAGGTTTAGTATAGGTTGCACATTTCATATCCATTTGAATTCTTCGGCAATAAATGATATAAAAGTTAAAAACGAATGAGCAACTTCATTTTTCAGTTAACATATTGGCTTATTGTATTTTAGGAGCCGAGAGTTGAAGAAGAGTCATCTGATGGCGGACTGGCCTTGTCAGATGGTCATGGTTCTGGGGATGGAGGCTCTGGAGAAGATGATGAAGATTTTGAAGAAGTACCTCCAACATCACCAAATGTTGATGAAAAATCATCTTGCAATGTCCATGTCTCCAATCTGGTGATACTTCAGCTAAAGGAGCAAAAGGGGGTGCACACCGACTTTGTTCTTCAAGCTGTGGTAAAGCCGAACCAGCGACCATCGTCTTTCATGGTTTCGCGTGTACTCCTTAGCAAGTTGGGTACTACCAACTGGCGCATTGTCCAGTCTCACGAAGAGGGAGACTCCGCGTATCTTTACATCAAGATGCGTAGACAGGATGTGCTAAGGTGTCACGGGAAGAGGTACGAGTGGGAGGGAGAACAAGTCACCTTCCGTAAGGTGAATAGACTCATTCCACTCATACCTGATCCCATGGAAGCTGGCCCAGTTCACAAGATCTTCTAAGTTGTGCCTGTGAAGACAATGTTTCTTTTGTTTAAACTATGTGTTGCTTCCAGTACTCCTGCATGATGCACTATGTGAAACATTATGTCCTTTTTATGTTATCGTTTAGCAGAGCTTATTAATATTGTTAAAGAGTTGTTTCTTTTTTGGAGGGCACGCAATTGGCACCTGATTTTTATAGGAGATAGTGGTTTGAGTACATGAACTTGACAGTTCGTTGCGAGCAACACTATCACTTACACCACTCCACACCGGCTAGTCCGAGAACTGTCCCACAGACTCAAAAAACAAACACAAGAGAAGGCCTTTACTAAACAAAGATCAGAGCCGCGTCGCCACAGATGCTGGTGCCTCTTAGGAATAACAAACTCCATCTTGACATCCCTTGTCGTCGAACCACCCAAAGGAGAATGGCGGCAGGACTAGTTCTGCCTCGAGGAGGGAACTACTCGAACACCGCCAGCGAGGAGAGTTGTCATTGAGTTCAAACCAGACTTCACGTAGCATAATTTGCACTACTAGTTAGATATAGCACTTGCAATATGAACAAAAGTACCAAGATTAATCCATAGCTCAAAAGTAGCATATGTACTACTCGAATAAATTTACATATACTCTAATTACAAAGAACAAAAGTAGCATATATACTACGCCGCAGCAGGTGATCTAGTGCCAAGTGTGGGTCGCCCTCGCCCTCCTTGATCTGCCTCCCTCCTCGGCCTTCTTGGCGTCACTCATTGGTTTGAGCTTACGGTACAACTCTAGGGAGAGGAACCCATCAATTGCAGCATAGGTGATGTGTTCCATGTCTAGCATTTGGTTGTCCCAGTAGCTGTGCCACCGGTAATCCTTCTTCTTCATGTTTTTGTAGACGGGATCAATAAATTTTGCTGCCATGGTAGCCATTCCAACTTTCTTTTCTTTGAACACATGAAAGTATAAATCTTGGATATCCTCATAATTTTCTTTTGGAATAGAAAAATTCCAGGTTCTCGCAAACATTTTCTTGTCGTTGTTGGTGTCAACACTTGCAAATTTGACGCCGCCAAAACGAAAAAGATCAGCCAGCGTCGCAGATTGCCACGAGTCACCACTAAAGTACACAAGTAACAAGAGTTTAGAAAAGTACTACTCCCTCCGATCCGAAAAAAAGTGCGTGAGAAAACTGTTACGCATGCATGTCTGGATGAGTACTAGTTGCAGAAAATCTAGATGAGTACTAGTTGCCGAAAAAAAGAGGAAAAAAGTAGCAGTAACACCAATCACAAGAACCAGGAATAACCAAATAGCAATCACAAGAACATGGCGGCGGAGCAGATGAGTACTAGTTGCAGAAAACAAGAGGAAAAATGACTTTAACCTGGAGTGATGGTACACCAGGACGTGGCGGCGTAATGCAAGCTGAAGGACGGCGACCTTCTTCTCGATATCAACCTTGTGGGATGTGTACTCGAAATCGAGCCCCATGAACCTTTCTTCTCCGCTATCAATCCACTGCTCGTACATGTCTACGACACGCTGCACCTCGGCAGGGTCGTTGGTGTACGTGACGTCGATGCTTTCCTCGCCATGGATGGGGACCTTAATCGTGCGGCAGAAATACTTCTGTTCGTCCATTCTTGGAAGAAGAAGAGAGGGGAGAGGATGGAAGAAGAAGAGACTGGAGTGCAGCGGTTGGAAGAGATGCAGTGGTGAATACGAATGGAAGTACAGGGGAGTATTAATATTAATTCTGTACGGAGCAGACTCGAAGTGGTTTCCGTGTGAAATCGATAGAAAAAAATTGGGAAGCACCTGTGCCGTGTGTGTACATAGACCTACTAAACCTACACAATGGCCAGCGCGGCCCACGATTTGTCCCATAGTACTCACTTGTTTGGGGGCCCAAACTAATAAGCATATTTTTAATGTACTAACCTACACAATGGCCAGCGCGGCCCACGATTTGTCCCATCAAAACAGCTAGTCTACGGCCTGACCTAAGGCAGCGTGCGTGTAATCATTCTCCCACAGAAAACCGCCGACTTCACACGCCTCCCTCGCCACGTGTTCGCCGCCGCCTGCCCTTCCGCACAAGTTTGACCTAGAATTTTTAGTCTACCGGCCGGCGCACCCTCCACTTCGATCATGAAGCCAACCAAAGACGTGCCAACTTGATCTTACGCATCCTTTTGCATCTTTGATCGTGATTATCACACCAGATCTGATCGTTTTTGTTCGTTTTTTCTCGCAGTGTCCAGTTTGTTTTGACAAACTAGGGATGTGTGGCAGTGATGACATGACGACTGATTATTTCGTCATAACCCTTGTAGAGGGATTTGAGGAGAAGACGGTAATGATTCTAATCTACTCATGTACAAATTGGATTTGGATTTTTCGTGATTATTCACATGTAATATACGTAGCATATCTACCGGTCCTAGCTAGTAGTCATTGTGTCATGTGTTAATCATTGATGTAATATACGTAGCTGATCTAGCTAGCAAATTTTTTGGGACTGTGATCTCTAGTAGTTATGGACGTGTTTTTTTTTATGAACTACCTACATGCAATTTCAATACTTGAAGGGTACCATTCTGAAACTATGAGTGCATGTTCAGTTATTTGCAGTACAAGACTATTTCTTCAATGTCCAATTATAGGAAAAAGTACAAATAGCTACTCTTGTAGGATATATCTACTTTTAGTAAGTCCAATTTACTACTTGCTCATAATTTAATAAAATACATGCTCTTATTTAGGTGATCCCCTGCTACATCAGACAATATTTCTTAAGAATGCATGCTGTTTTCCCTATGGAGGACAGAAATTTTCAAGCCACACTGATTACCAAGGAAGGATTCTCGTTTATAGTTGAGCTTAGCAACATCGACGGGATAACCTTTCTGAAGGGAAATTACTGGAAAGAATTTTGTAGGGTTTACAAACTTGAAGTTGGTATGGAGCTTGTTTTCAAGACCGACACACAAAGAGGCCAAACTGAGGTCATAACCGGAAATGACCCAATCACCCATCCGTGTAAGTTCTTACTTAATACAAAAAAATTATGTTGTGCACATAACATTAATATATTACTTGGTTGCGGCATGTGTAATCCACTAATTTCATGCGTATTACATTTTTACAGCATACTACCACATGTCCCCTGAGAGGCGTCACATTGTTGACTCACTCTCTAGCACTGATGGGACCATGATTAACTGGAGGATGATGGAGACGGTGATCGACGCTGTTGAAAACTTGGATTACACTGTTCTATTCCACAGAGCTGGAGAGTATGAGGAAGCAGAATTGGTTGTCGGGGTGCTGCATACTCTGAATTGGACAAACAGCGAGAACTTCAATAAACATGTGGTAAATCTTTAAGAACACATCTTCTCTTATGCGCAAAGTAATACGTGTACACTTGTTCTATTTTTCTTTCTTTTAACATGATTATTTCCCGATAGCTTTTTTCTTGACTATAAGTCTTTGCATGCAACAGAAAATCCCAAGCCGTCTGATTCCTGCACATATGCAAGAAATGGTACAATCACTATTGTTTGCTACCCGAGAACTGAGGTGACATCGACATATTCAATTTCTGATCTTGATGGTCGCTTGTGCGTCAGCGGGTGGAAAGAGTTCATGGCGAAGGAAAGTCATCTCAAACAGGGTGACAAGATGCTGTTATTGCTATACCAGTGCGCTGAAGGGCTCTACTTGTTTGCTACCTATGTCCCTGAAGTTGGTCTGTAATAGGAATGCAGTGATATTGATGGTTTCTGTGTGCAACTATATGCATGCAGCCCCGTTGCTACAATATAAAAACCGTGTTAAGACTCTATATTAGATTGTTGAATTCTCACACAATTTAAATGTTATGTTCTTTTAGTTTTACTACTTTCATGATGTCATTTTGATTTTTATGCTGAGTTTTACCATTTTTGTTTTACCATATGACTCATAAAAATGTAAACAAGGGTGCAAACCACACATGCTCAATGGAAAAAATATCCAGTGATACTAGCCCTTGTTCTCCCATGCTACCATTTTAAAAAATCAACTATAGATGTTTCATAAAATTCCGGAAAAAATTATTAATGTTCCTAAAGAATTTGTGTACATAATGTAAAAAATAACCATGTCCAAATTCGACCTACACATTGAGAAACAAAAAGTACAAATCAGCAAATATGCACTATATATTCACATTTGGATTTGTCTTTTTGGTTAGTCAATATTACTTTCGTATCTGGACATAAAATTATTACACATTGTTGTAACTCTACTCGTGATTTTTCCTAGATTTTTTTGAATCACCAAAACTTCATTTATTTGAAACGGTACCATGGTAGCATGCAAGAGGGCTAGTATCACAGGATATTCTCCCCATGCTCTGGCGAA